>PVKE010034098.1:0-17570 GCA_004027555.1 Craseonycteris thonglongyai | reverse complement strand
GGAGGGGGGAGGGAGAGTTGTGTGGGGAGTGGGGAGTGGGCACCGGATGTATGGGGTTGGAAGGGGACCTGATTCTGGGAGCTGGGCACATAATGCGATGCATGGGTGATGTGATGTGGAGTTGTCCATTGGGAAACTGTCTGATTGTTACCAACCAATGTCACCCCATTAAATTTAACAATAAAAAAAAGCAAAAAACTTTAAGTGGCTTTTAGCTTACATTCTCAATTGGTTTTTTTCCTTGTAGGTCTTTTGCAGGAAAAATAAATGTCTTTTCCTTGCTATTCAGTACTTTCATCACATATTCAGGCAATCCCAAATTTTGTGGACAACTAAATTAAACTACCAAGTGACTTTAACAATTCAGATAAATGAATTAATAAACTTCATTAGTATTAAGGGCAAGAGACTTTACCTAAGAGCAAAAGCAAGCAAACTATATACAATCATCCCTCAGTATCCAAGGGGGCTTGGTTCTAGGACGCCCATAGATACCAAAATCTCGGGCTACTCAAGTTCCTTAAAATGGAACGTTTTTTGTTTGGCATATAACTTATATTTGCACACAGGCCATAGCAGGGTATCTTTATTTGAGTGTATTTAGTGTAGGTCTCAGCAGGTGGCAAATTCAGTTTTTACCTTTTAGAACTTTCTGGGTTTTTATTTATTTAGTTTTGGTTTTTTATTTACTTATTTTTTTGTTAAATTTGTTGGGGTGACATTAGTTAGTAAAATAATGTAATAGGTTTCAAATGTACAATTCCATAATACATTATGTGCTGCACTGTGTGCTCACCATTCAGAGTCATTCCTTCCATCACCATATATTTGACCCCCTGTTGCTCCTACACCACTTACCACCCCCCCTTACCCTCTGGTAACCACTAAACTATTGTCTGTGTCTATGAGTTTTTGTTTCTTTGCCTTGTTCATTTGTTGCTTTCAGTTTTATATCCTACATATGAATGAAGTCATATGGTTCTTGACTTTTCTCTTTGTGACTTATTTTTCTTAGTGTGATATTCTCAAGATTCATTCATGTTGTCACAAATGGCAGTATTTCACCATTTCTTGTGGCTGAGTAATATTCCATTGTGTATATTACCACATTTTTTTATCTAGTCATTTATTGAAGGACACTTTGGTTGGTTCCATATCTTGGCTACCGTGAATAATGTGGCAGTGACCATCTGAGTACATATATCTTTGTGGAGAAAAGTTTTCAGATTTTTCTTTTTTTGGTAGATACCCAGAAAGAAGTATTGCTGGGTCATATGGTAACTCTATTCTTAATTTTTTGAGGAACTTCCATAATGTGTTCCATATTAGCTGTATCAACTAACTCCACCCTCTCAATAAAGTTAAGAGCTGTTTCTTTGAAAAGATAAACAAAATTGACAAAATTTTAGTTGAACTCACTAAGAAAAAGAGAGATGGCTCAAATAAATAAAATCAGAAACAAAAGAGGAGAAATTACAACTGATACCACAGAAATACAAAGGGTCATAAGAGGCTACTATTAACAATTATACTCCAACAAATTGGACAACCTAGAAGAAATGGATAAATTCCTAGAAACATACAGTCTTCAAGACTGATTCATGACGAAACAGAACATCCTAATAGACCAATTATTAATAAGGAGATTGAATCAGTAATCAAAACCACCCAACAAATAAAAATTCAAGACTAGACAGCTTCACTGATAAATTCTACCAAACATTCAAAGATTTAATAGCTATCCTTCAAAAAACTGAAGAGGAGAGAATTCTTCCAGACACATTTTCTTTCTTTCTTTCTTTTTTTTTTAGGGCCAGTATTACTGCTATACCAAAACAAGACAAGAACACAACACACACAAAATTGCAGACCAAGAAAATATTAGCAAACTTAATTCAACAGTAAATTAAAAGGATAACATACTACAGTCAAATGTGATATATTCCAGGGTTGGAAGGATGGGTTAACATCCACAAATCAATCAACATGCAATACCACACTAACAAAATGAAAGATAAAAATCATATGGTTGGGGAAAGCCGGGACGGCTCAGCGGGTTGAGCGCTCGCTTTGAGGCCACGAGGACCGAGGATCGAATCCCGGCTCCGGCCCAGGAAGGACCCACATGCTGAACTGGGGAGTTCCCACAGTTCGGTTCTCTAGCTGTCTCTGTCTCTGTCTCTCTCTCTGTCTGTCAAAAGTAAAATAGAAATAAATATGCACTGAAGACAAAAAGATAATTTCTCTCTATAAATGTGAAAAGATAAAAAAAAAAAAAATCATATGGTTATCTCAAAAGATGCAGAAAAACCATTTGACAAATGTCAATATCTATTTATGATAAAAATTCTCAAAGTGAGGACAGAGGCAACATACCCCAACATAATAAAGACATATATGACAAACCCACAGCTAACATACTCAACAGTAGCTTTTCCTCTTAAGATGAGAACCAGGTTAAGAGAGAGAAGAACAAAGCTGGAGGTATTATGTTACCTGGTTTTTGTCTGTATTATAAACTATAGTAATTAAAACAGTATGGTATTAGCATAAAAACAGACACATAGATTGATGGAACAGAATAAAGAGCCCTGAAATAAACCCACACATTTATGGTCAATTAATATATGACAAAGGAACCAAGAATGTACAATGAGGAAAGAACAATCTCTTCAATAAATGATGTTAGGAAAACTGGACAGCCACATACAAAATGAGTGAGGGGGCTTGTTGTATGGTGGCAGGTGGTTAGCTAGACTTATTGTGGTGATCACTTTGTAGAGTACATAAATGTCAAATTATGTTGTATGCCTGAAATTAATATAGTGTTATATGACAATTTTACCTCAATCAAAAAATAAGAAGAAGAAAGTGAATAGATAGCAAACCAAAGCATTAAAAAAAAAAAAAAAGGTAAAGTTCCAGACACACTCATGTAATAATCAACTTTTCTCATCCACAAGGGGACTACCCCTTTTAGTTTTGCTTCCCTTTTTTAAAAAAGCTAAGATTTCCTGTTCCAGAAAGGACTAAGTTTAAATTTAAAAGCATTGTTATCTTCGGTTTCCTTTTAAGTTTGAATGATGTTCCAATAATAGTTACTTCATGGGGATTTCCAGCTTTGAAAATGAGTTAATAACTAAACTTATTATTTTTTAAAGACTTATTTTATTGTATTTGAAAGAGACAAAATCGAGAGAGATTGAGAGAAGGGGGTGGACCAAGAGCAGTCTCCATAGTTGTCTCCATCAGTTTTCAACATGATTTCATTCCACATAGGTGGGCAGGGGCTACACAGGGTGGGAACTGGGCCAAAGGCCTCCTGCATGGAAAGCACCACCCCTCCAGCCAGGGGCTGAACAGGGGAGCGAGAACCAAACTGGGGTCCTCCCACATGGGAAGCATGCCTCAGTTTAGCATATGGGTCCTTATGGGCAGGGGCCAGGACCCTCAGTCCCTGGGGCTGCAAAGTGAGCGCTTAACCTGCTGAGTCATTCTGGCTTCCCCTAAACGTTTTTTTGTTAAATTTATTGAGGTGACATTGGTTGGTAAAAATTATATAGGTTCCAGGTGTACAATTCTATGTTACATCATCTATCTATTGCACTGTGTGTTCACCACCCAGAGTCAGTTCTCCTTCCATCAGCATATGTTTGATGCCCCCTCCCTTGATTATAGCATTAGCCATGCCCAGGGACAGAGTTTTGCTCTGTTCTTCATTCTTATATAAAATTCACACTTTTTTTTTTTAAGTTTTTATTTATTTATTTTATTAATTTTTTGACAGAAAGAGAGAGAGAGATACAGAGACAGAGACAGAGAGAGAGAGCTGAGCTGGGGGAACTCCCCAGTTCAGCATATGGGTCCACACGGGCCAGAGCCGGGATTCGATCCTCGTCCCCGGCGCTGCAAAGTGAGCGCTTAACCCACTGAGCCATCCCGGCTTCCCCCACACCTTTTTAATACTGTTCTTCTGTGCTTTTTAAAAGGAAATGTATAGGATTACAAGGAAAAATTATTCCCTACAAGGAAAAATTTATTTCCCTCTTACTTAGGAATAACTTCCACAAGGCCATTTCAATTAGTAATCAAATTCTTCTTACCCTTGTTTTGTATCTTTAATCTACAAGGTCCCATGCTGATAAATAAATGAAAATAGCTTATTTTCCATCCCATTTAAAAGTGGGTTTTCTTCCTAAATCTGTGTTAATTAATTCTATGCTGCATGGAGAAAAAAATGCAGATGAAAATATAACCATTGCTTCAATTGCTCTTAAATTGAGATTTTATAAATATATATATATAAATATATAACCATTGCATAGATAATAATGATGATAATTAAATTACCCGTGGTATAAGAAAGAAAATATATAGAGCTATATCTTTACTGCTTAAGGAGAAGCAACTTTGGATGGAAGGAAGTAATGAACTAGAGGGGTGTGGAGAATAAATAAATGAAGGAATGATGGACCAGATCTGGCTTGACACTATGAGAGCCTCGGTCTGTGGGCCTGGCATCATGGGAACTGGGTTAGCCTGCTCTCTGAAGGTTGTCCAGTCCTGCTCATTGTCAAGACTTTAATGAGGCTTAACTGTAATTCCTTTCTTACCTCCATCATACCTTGTGGCATATTACAGTACCTCTGTGTGTTAAGGGCACAAATACAGTACACTCAGTTAACTAGCACCCATGGGGATTGGTAGATGCCAGATAAATGTAAGTAGACTCTCCATTAACCCTCTTAGTGCTACCTTCTGCCAGCAGTACTAGCGAGACATGCGAAGGGTAATTTAATAAAATGTATCACCTTAAGAAAAAAAAACACAACATTATGAAGTTATTGTTTTAGATATGCACATGCGGTATTTTTAGTTTTATATAAATTGAATTAGTTAATAATAATATTCTTTTACATCGTCTGAAAAAGAAATGTAATTATTTCAGTCATATATCATACAAGAAAAAATATAATAAGTTATAGCACTTTTAACTATGGTCTACGTATGAGCCGATATGTCGGCCCGCAGCACTTTTCGGCGGAGATGCAAAAGCCCATATATCGGCCCATCGCACCGAAAGGGTTAACTGACATGTTTTACTGGTTGCTTGAGAGTGCTGTTGCTTGAGTTCGGGTTAATGGAGAGTCTACTGTATATAGCCAAATGGTTTTCTAGAAAGTTCTGACAAAAGAGGTAGTGGTTTCAAGTGTCAATTCCTCTTCCAATCTTGAGATTTCAGTTATTGTCGTTGTTAACATAGAAACTTTTAAAAGGTATTTGGGGACCTTCATATCATGGACCCTTTACTTTTCTGACCTCATGTTCTTCTATATACTCTTCATTCACTCACTCACCCTCACCTACATTTATCTCTGAGTTATCCTAGTTTTCCTTAGTTATAGCAGGAAGGCTCCCTGTTCTAGTTCAGTATTGTCCAAAAGAAATATAATGTAAGCCACATGTGTAAATTTAAAATTCTAGTAGCCATGTTTAAAAAGATAAAAAATTAATTTTAATATACTTAATTTAACCCACTATATTTAAATAAGATGTTTTATTTTTCCCCCTTACTATGTGCTTTAAATCTGTATTTCACTGACAGAACGTTACATTTGAACACTGAATTTTCATCCAAGATAATGGATCTATATTTAGATTTTATAAAATTTACAGTTGCGATATAGATTGGCATACCTGAGTTGTTTCATACTTAAATTTTTAAAAAGAAATCAAGTGTTAGTTTTAGTTTTTAAATATAAATAAAATGAAATGAAATACAACTTAAAATTTGGTTCCTAATCAACAAGTCACATTTCAAGTGCTTAGTAGCCGTATGCTTTTGGACAGTGCAGTTGTAGCTAAACGAGGGCTTTCTGGGGAAAAAAAAACCCCAGCCATTGTCAATATAATGAGAATAGTTATAAGGCTGGGTACTTTCCAGACAGCCCTTGTATTCTCTGTAAGG
Organism: Craseonycteris thonglongyai; assembly: GCA_004027555.1. Taxonomy (NCBI): domain Eukaryota; kingdom Metazoa; phylum Chordata; class Mammalia; order Chiroptera; family Craseonycteridae; genus Craseonycteris; species Craseonycteris thonglongyai. Next base: position 11,602 of record PVKE010034098.1, on the reverse strand, counting down.
TACGCTTTCGTACAGATAACCACTTGACTAACTCCCTCAAGGTTTTGCTTAAATCCTACTGTCTCAGTAAGGCCTGTGTTGACGACTCTGTTTAATACTACAGCCTACCCCTGGCTCCCCATACTCCACACTTCTAATCTGTCCTACTCCACTCTGCTTCATCTCTCTTCACTGTACAATTGTTCATTATTTTCATTATCAGTTGCCTCCATCCCTTTCCTCTGATACTTGATAGATGTATAAACTTCCTAAAGGCAGAGATCTTTGTTTTGTTCACTGATATGTCCCAGAACCTAGAATAGTTTTTGACCTGTAGTAGGTACTCAGCAAACATTTAGATTAAATTTATTAAATGAATAAATCATTATTAAAACTTGTTGAAAATATTAATAAATATGTATGCTAGATTCTAGTATAATTCAGATTGAGTTAAAAGCATCATTAACCAATGATTCTTAAATGCATCTTGAATGTATTTTCTGTACCTTAATGCTCCTTTAAGCTGAAAGTAGTGAGGAGAGAAATGAATACCGGTAGTAAAAAAGAAGCTTATAATCTAGTTAAGAAGACAAGATTCACAAAAATAAAAGAGAAGATATGAAAAATGCTGCATTCTGTTGAAAACACCAGAGAATGAGCTTAAAATATGATGCTTCTGCATGTATGGCATATATTATTTGAGAATTTCCTGAAAAGTATTTGTTAAATATTTACATACCGTGTTTCCCCAAAAGCAAAACATCCCCCGAAAATAAGACCTACTTATAGTTTTGCCTCTCACTGAAATACATATAAGGCATCCCCCCGAAAATAAGACCTAGTGCATCTTTGGGAGCAAAAATTAATATAAGGCACTGTCTTAATTTCGGGGAAACAGGGTAAGACACGGTCTTATTTTCGGGGAAACAGGGTATCATTAACTTTTGACAGAAACTTGGGGAACACAACACACATAGGAAAATTAAAAGTACTAAAAATCTATAATTGAAAACTAGGTGAAAACAATGACAATGAAAGAATAATTGCAGTTCTAAAAATTAAATTTATCTAAGATAGTCTTTTTAAGCAATAGTGTTAAAACAGGTGGACATCCACATGCAAAAGCATGAGTCACACCCTTCACAAAAATTAAACTGGATCATAGACCTAAATGTAAAATGCAAAATTATAGAACTCCTAGACAGTAACATAGACAAAACCTAGATGACTTGGATATGATGATGATCTTTTAGACATAATACTAAAGGAAAATCCATGAACAAAGTCATTGATAAGCTGAACTTCACTAAAATTAAAAAGTTCTTCTCTGCAAAAGACAATATTAAAAGAATGATAAGACAAGTCACAAACTAGGAGAAAATATTTGTAAAGACACAAATGATAAAGCACTGTTATCCAAGCTATACAAAGAACTCTTAAATCTCAACAATAAGAAAAAAAAAACCAAACTGATTAAAAATAGGCCAAAGACCTTAATTAACAGACACCTCATCAAAGAAGATGTACAATACAGATGGCAAATAAAGCATATGAAAAGTTATGCCACATCATATGTTATCAAGGAAATGCAAATTAAAACAATGAAAAACCACTTTATGAGTATTAGAATGGCCATATTTGGAACACTCATGACATTAAATGCTGGTGTGAAAATATGGAGCAACAGGAACTTTCATTCATTGCTGGTGGGAATGCAAAATGGTACAAACACATTGGAAGACAGTTTGGGGGTTTCTTATAAAACGGTGTATTCTTACAATATGGTCCATCAATCATACTCCTTGGTATTTACTCAAAAGAGGTAAAAACTTACGTCCATACAAAAACCTGCACATGGATGTTTATAGCAGCTTTATTCACAATTGCCAAAAACTTGGAGGCAACTAAGATGTCCTCCAGTAGGTGAATGATTAATACCATATTTTTCCATTTATAAAACTATATTTTTGTCTAAAATTGTTAAACCAAAAACTTAGGGCTGCCTTTTACATGGGAATAACATGTGTATTGATTTCTTTTTTTTTAAAAAAAGATTTATTTTATTGATTTTTGACAGAGAGAAACAGAGACAGAGACAGAGAGAAGGGGGAGGGCCCAGAGCAGTCTCCATAGTTGACATTAGTTTTCCATATAGTTTCACTTCACAGGGGGGCACAGGGCTGCACAGGGCAGGAACTGGGCCGGGAGCCTCCCACATAGGTCTCGGCAAGAACTGAGCTGGGGGCACACCCCATCTCAGCATGTGGGTCCGCCTGGGCTGGGCCAGGATTCGATCCTCAGTCCCCAGGGCTTCAAAGCGAGCGCTTAACCCGCTGAGCCATCCCAGCTTTCCCTGTATTGATTTCTTAATGGTGGGTTAGAGAAGTAGGGGCCGTATACATGTGGGGGTCTGTACACAGAAAAATATGTTATACTGTTGTACATCCAGACTAAGAATATTATTCAGCACTAAGAAGAAATGAGCTATCAAGTAAAAGAAGCCAATCTGAAAAGGCTACATACTGTATGATTCCAGTTCTGTGCCATTCTGAAATGATTGATATGTGACGTCATACATTTGTGTAAACACATAGAATGTACAACACCAAGAGTGAACTCTAAGGTATGAGGGATGGTCAAGAGATTCACGGAACAGGGAGGTTATTGGAGAGCTGGGAGCCTAGTGCACACAGTTTGATTGTGTCACAGTATTAGTATATGTGCCAAATTTCAACCTGCTTGCATCCCTGTTGTTTCACATATTGCTGAAGAAGCACATCAAACATGAAGAAAACCTCAACTATGAATAAAAGTGAATTTTATGCCATCATTAAGTTTCTCACAAAACAAGGGGAAACACCTGAAACCATTTTGGAAGAGCTGTTAGCAATTTACGGGCAAGACAAGAGAGCCTTAGAAGATGACCTTTGTCTGGGCCACCCTGTTGAGGCCGCTTCCTCAGATATTGTGAAAAGGGCTGAAAACTCGTAGTAGAAGATGCCAGATTGAATAAAAAGCAGCTTGCAGAAATATTCTCCATCAGCGTCTACAGGATGTCAAAAGACAGTGCAAGATGGGTAACAACAGTGCTCACACTGCTTCAAAACAAGTGTGTCAAATGTTCACAATAGTTTTTGGACCTTAGCAGAGACAACAAAGATGAAGTTTTAAACCTCACTGTCACTGGAGATGAAACTTGGGTTATTATTGTGAGCCTGAGTCAAAGCAGGAGTCCATGCAGTGACATGAAAAGGACACAGCACCCCCTAAGATGTTCGACGTGTTACAGTTGCCTGGAAAATCATGGTTACTGTTTTTTGGGACACAGAGTGTATCCTGCTCATCAGTTATAAAGATAAGGATGTCACAGTAATTGGCAAGTACTATTCCAGTCTAAAGAAACAGTTGAAAGAATCTTTGAAGGAGAAGAGGAAAATGGACCAGACATGTGCTGCATTTGCACAACAGTGAGACTGCGTACAAAAGCAAGGTTGTGTTGGCTGCTCTTCATGGCTGTGGCTTCCAAATGTTAAACCACCCTCCCTACAGTCCAGCCCTGGCTCTGTCTAATTATTTGTTCCCAAATATGTAAAAAACAGCTTCAAGGGGAGAAATATATAGACAATGAAGAGGTTAAAACTGCAATTTCAGCATATTTTGGGGGCAAAAACAAAACTTTTTTTTTTTATTTTTATTTATTTATTTGTTTATTTAATTGTTTTTGACAGAGAGAGAGGGAGTGAGGGAGAGGCAGAGACAGAGAGAGAACTGAACTGGGGGAACTCCCCGGATCCGCACAGGCCGGGATTCGATCCTCAGTCCCTGGCGCTGCAAAGTGAGCGCTTAACCCACTGAGCCATCCCGGCTTCCCCCACAAAACATTTTTTTGAGGCTATAAATAAACTTATTGAAAGATCTGAAGGGTGTATTAAGGTTCAAGGTAAATATATTGAAAAGGAAAAGAAATTTTTTACCCTTTTCCTTTATTCCATGAATTTCTTGACCACCCGTCATAAACTATGGACTTTGAGTAATGACAATGTGTCAATGTAGGTTCATCAGTCGTTAACAGTGTACCACTGTAGTGGGGGACGTTGATGGGGGAGGCTGTGATGTGTAGAGATACAGTAAATCTCTATACCTTCCAATTCTGCTGTGAACCTAAAACGGCTCCAAAAAATAGTCTTTTATAAAAATGGAATTTACATAAATCTTTTAGAGACTCACTTATTATATGAATTATGAAAGAAAATTATTTTGAACCTAGATTTATCTATGAGCCAAACTTAATTATATTCATATTTCAGAAATGAAAATCAATAAAAATGTTTATCTTCCATGCATCCTTTCTGAGAAAATTATTTCAGAATGTGTTCCCACAAAACAAAAATTTGAGGAAAGAAGCTGTATAATACAAGAAAAGTATACCCAAGGGCACATTTGGAAGATTTTCTAGTGTGGTAGTTGTTAGTCCAGAAAGCAGTTGGTCCAAATTGAAAATAGACTTTAAAAAAAGCACAAAATGGAGTCTAAGTAATAGAAATAGAAATACATTAGAGATATGATAGAGACAAATATTTTTTTCTCCTAATAACAATAGCTCTCAGAAACTCAAGGGAAAAATGTTATGATCCAAATATGAAACAGACAAAAATGCGTCATGATTTCAGGTGATTAGTAGAGTACATTTCACTAGAAAGGATTATTCATTTGATCTTGACAAAAGAATGCTTTGAGTGTGATAATAATTATGACATTGGAACAACAGAGAGGGAAATGCAATTCTATCTTGTTTCTTGGCTTTATATTAAAGAATATTTACATGGTTGCAATATTATAGTATTTTCAGTTTTTAATTTTAGAATAGACCTATAATCAAAGCATGGAAGATTTTATTATGGTTGTAGAACAGAAAGCAGATGTTATTAAATTTTAGCAATGTAAAGGTAAAAGAACTAGAAGGTAAAAGGCAGAAAGGAGATAAAGAGAAGGGGCTAGCTAATCTTCTTATTACAAAATGAGTACCAGAAAGAGAATGTTGAAAGCTGATACTTTTCAATATAAGCTCTCTGAAATATGTGATGTTTGAGCTATACATAAGTATTACGTATATAAATTTTTTTTAAACTTAAAAAATTTATTCTTAATAGATACTTTAAAATTGATGTATTCAGAAGGAAGGATAGTTATGCCAAATTATATTTGTAAAAAAGAATTTGCTTATGAATACTTCTCTGTTCCTTCCTAGCAATATCGTAAGTCCCAAACTTGGTCACCTTAAAGCTGTTACCATCATCACACAGTATCTTGAGACTAAAGACTCTATTTTAAATTTTTTACTGTCTCTCACCTGATTGAACACATAGCACTCAGTAAATATATGTGATTTGGGGAAGCCGAGATGGCTCAGCGGGATAAACACTCGCTTTGGAACCCTGGGATCCGAGGATCAAGTCCCCACCCCAGCCCATGCAAACCCATATGCTGACCTGGGGCAAGCTTCCCATGTGGGAGGCCCCCAATTCAGCCCCCAGCTCACAGGGTCATGCTTCCCATGCAGGAGGCCCCTGACCTGTTCCTGCCCTGTGTGACCCCCAGCCCACCTGTATGGAGTGGAACCATGTTGAGGGTTGATGACGTACAACTATGGAGACTGTTCTGGGCCCTCCCCCTTCTCTCTGTCTCTCTATGTCTGTCTCTCTGTCAAGGACAATAAAATAAATCTTTATATATATATGAGTTGCTATAGATAGATGATAGATAGATAGATACCGTAGATAAATAGATATAGATATAGATATGTTGCTTTTGTGTAAATAAGGTTTAAGTTACCCTGTTCAGAGGCAGAGTGAGGTATAGAGGTATCACATTCACTCGACTTTCATTTTCATCCAACACCTAGCAAAATACCATAACTCAGTGCTTCCCACATGCAAATGTTCCTGTCACTGTGGTGAAGAAATAAAGTTAATTTACAAATACTAGAACATTCACATTGAACTCTGTGGTCTGGCACATAGTGCTGTATATGAACTTATGACAAATGTCTGTGTTTTTAACAGGGTCTAATACAAGATTGCTGAGTCAGAGAGAGAAATGATTTCAAGTCATAGTTCATCTAAGTGTTTAGTGATGCCAGAATTGTAAGTTATAGTGACCAGAAACAGGATACCTTATCACTTTCACTGGGAAGTCCCTATAAGTAAAGCTTCTTCCCAAGGAAGTAAACCTATTAGATCTAGTTGCAAAAGTTAAATTGCCCTTAGTGACTAAGGATGCTGATGCCATTCCTGCTAATGTTTATCCTGGAAATCTTAAGCCTAATAAAGCCATTGACTTCCTTTCTTCCCTGTGTCCGTCCCTCTCTTTCCTTATTTAATAAACATTTATGAAGTGCCTATACTGTGAAAGACATACTAAGCATTCTAGAAGATGCAAAGATATGTTGACATAGTTCATGAATGACATACAAGAAATTTCTGGGGGAAGCCGGGATGGCTCGGTGGGTTAAGCGCTCACTTTGCAGCGCCGGGGACCTAGGATCGAGTACCGGCCCGGGCCCGTGCGGAGCCATATGCTGAACTGGGAGCTCCCCCAGTTCAGTTCTCTCTCTGTCTCTGTATCTCTCTCTCTCTGTCAAAAAGTTAATAAAATAAAAATAAATAAATAAAAACTTAAAAAAGAATGAAGCCATAAAAAAAAGAAATTTCTGAAGGAGTTTCTTTTGAAATACCATACCTCTCACACTTTTAGCCCACCCCACACATACATATATACAGTTTGAAATCATTACCATAGAGACCCATTGTCCTTGGTAAGAAGGTGTCCCACTGCAGTAGAAAAAGAAGTTGAGAATTAAATAAGGCCTAGAGACTTAAAAATCTACCAACAAACATGTCCACAAATATATTACATTCTAATCATTATATATGGAATGTTATAAGGATAATATTCTGAATTTTTTTAAATAGTAAATAAATACGCTTTTCATTTCTTTTGTAAAGTCTGTTCTATCTGTATGCCAATCACCTTTGAGTCCAAGGGGAAGGAAAATTTAATAATGCCCGAAAAAATTGGTTTCTAGGATAGAGGAGGAGGAAATAGCATGTAGGACGTACTCTAGACAGGAATTGGGAATAGGAGAATTGATTCCAGCACAGGAAGAACAGGAGAAAAGGAAAAGGTTAAAGTCATGTGTCCTGGATCCTGTGGACTAAAACCCTGGAAAAGGTTGATGTAGCAATTTAGAAACAGCCTGGTAAATTACAGGAAATCCTTGAGCATGAACACTGGAGATTATTTTCTTGCCTTTCTTTAGGGCAAACGGGGCCATTTTCAAAGTCTCTTAGGAAAGTACCATGTCACACATGGGACCACCCAAGCAATAAGTTGGAAATAGCAAAGTAGTAGAATGAGTTGAGAGTAGACAAAAGTTCTTCTCCAGTTTTCTACAAAATCAAGGTTGTTGACAGAAAACAGTTATAATCTATAAATTGTCCAGAAGGGCCAAGGAAGCTCATCCAGGATTTGTGGGAGGACCACCTACTAAAGTGAGAGGGCATAGAAATTGTTCTTTTTACTATCCAATGCCAGGAGGCTGTAATGGAGGGATTTACCAATTGGACACCCAAAATCTTTAGAAAAAATGAATTTACTGAACCAGCAATTAAATGTCACCATTGCTGGAGACCAAACTAAAAGCTAGAGCTAGCAGAAAACAGACTACATTTTTTCCCAGTAGCAGAACGCTGCAGTGTTGATGGGGAACCACACACAAAAAGGAAATATTTTTCTCTACATTAGGAATCATCTTAGTTCACAAACTCTCATGTCTACTAATGGCAGAAACATTAATCTTGCCAATTAAAATTGAGTCATATATGAATTGAAACAGTCTTCTTTAAGTAAATATTAAGTTAAATTCAGGGGGATACCGGGATGGCTCAGCAGGTTAACCACTTGTCTTGCAGCCCTGGGGTCTTAGGACTGAATCCCGGCCCCAGCCCTTGCGGATCCATATGCTGAACTGGGGTGTGCCTCCAGTTCAGTTCTCACTGGGGCAAGCTTCCAGTAAGGTGACCAGATTTTAACATTGGTAAAGCAGGACACCATTGACCAGTGGGGAGGGGGTTCTTGATTAAAAATTTGGTCTATCTCCCGCAGTTCCCTAGCTTGTCGTGCATTCTTTCCAAAAATCGGGACTTTTTTAAAACGCCACGGGACGCGGGACAAATTGTTAAAAATCGGGACTGTCCCGCCAAAAGCGGGACGTCTGGTCACCTTGAGCCAGTCCCTGCCCTGTTTAGCCCCATGCCCACCTGTGGAATGAAACTATGTTTAAAAAAAAAAAAAGAAAGCCAATGACATGCAACTATGAAGACTGCTCTGGGCCCTCCCCCTTCTCTCTGTCTCTCTCTTTCTCCATCAAAAACAATAAAAATAATTCTTTAAAAACAAAACACAAGCAAAATTCAGGATTCTTCCGTTCTCCCCTTCTCTCCTTCCAAAGAACAATCCAAGTTTGCCATTAGTGAAGTATCTTGTTCTGGTGCTGACCTCTAGTGGTCACTAGCCTTCACTGAGGTGTCTGCTCCTGTTTGGTGTTTGGATGATGGTTATTTATATTCACTGCTGTAATGTCTTACCTTACTTAGCTTCTAGTCTCTACGATATAAATAGTTTGCATTACCTTATTACAGCTCTAAGCTCCTTTGGGTCTTTCAGGTCTCTTTCATCCTCTTCCATTGGCCATTGCAACATTACAGATACTTTATAGTAGTAGTCTTCAAATTGAGATACAAGTAACTCTGAGGGTACACTAAGACATTCCAGGGAGTCTGTGGGTAAGTTTTATTATTTTATTCTTTTAAATCAGATGTATTTAGATACGATTTGTATAAATAAAAGTCATCAATTTTAAGTGTACAATTCTGTAACTTTAGACAAACATATATCATCATGTAACCCACATACAATCATGATATAAAACATCTTATCACCCCCAAAAAGTTTTTCATGAATTTTTCAGTCAGTCTTTTCTCTCAACCCAAGGCCATTTAAATATTATGTGGTATGTGGCCTATTGTAACTGGCTTCTTAGCATAATGCTTTTGAGATTTATGCATTGTTGTATGTATTAGTAATTAATTTCTTTTTTAAAAACAATTTTATTGAGATGTAATTCAGATATCATACAATTCACCCATTTCAAATGTACAATTTAATGATCTTTATTATGTTCACCAAATTATGCAACAACCATCACCGCAGTCAGTTTTAGAATTATTGATCTAAAGAAAGAAATTTGTTTCTTTTTATTGCTAAATATAATTCTATTTGTTTTTCCACTGACCAGTTAATGGACATTTGGGTTGTTTATAGCTTTTTTTTAAGATTTATTTTACTGTTTGAAAGAAGGAGAAAGAGAGAGCACGAGCGAGCGAGCATGAGCAGGGCCCAGAGCAGTCTCGATGGTTGTACATCCTTAATTGTGACATGGTTTCACTCCACACAGGTGGATGTGGTGGGGCTTTGTGAGGTGGGAACTGAACTTGGGACCTCACACATGAGAGGTGAGAATTTTCGCCACCTAGCCATCCTAGAGGTTACCAGTTGAGGTTTATACAGGCCAGGGACAGGAATCAACCCCCAACTTCATTATTGCAAGGCAAGCGCTCAATAGCTGAGCTATTCTGGCACCTCCCTCTTTATAGCTTATGACTGTTACAAATCAAGCTGCTATGAGCATTTGAATACAAGTCTGTGTGAACATATACTTTAATTTCTCTTGGGTAAACATCTGAGAGTAGGATTACTACTTATTGTAAATACACGTTTAACTTGATAAATACTGCTGAATTGTTTTGCAAAGTAGCTGTACCATTTCCATTTCCACTAGCAAGGCATGAGAGTTTCAGTTGCTCCACGTCCTCATTAGCATTTGATGTTTGTCAGTCTTTAATTCTAGCCATTCTAGTGTATGTATAGAGGTTTTAATTTACATTTACCTGTTGGCTAATGCTGAACATCTTTTCCTGCTTGCTTATCATTCATACATCTTCCCTGGTGGAGTGTCAGTTCAAATTTGTTGCCCACCCCAATCATTAAAATCAGTCTTTACCTTGCTTGGAAAAGTTACGATGTTGTTCAATCCAATTTTGCCTGTGTCACATCTGTTCATGGAACCGAATGTAGCTGGAGAAAAAAACAATCTTGAGTGGTGTCATTTTTAATTCAAGTGGGCCCTAATGCAGCCCAACAGTCATACTTTATTCACTCTTCTAATTTTTAGATGACTATTTTCTAACTTCTTCAAGTTTATCAAATCTCTACCACTTCAACCATCATCTTTTGTTCTGACTTTTTTTGAGAAAACTGAAACAATTAGAAAAGAATCCTCATCATCACAACCACTGCTTTCCAGCCTCTGTCATTATACTGTGCCTTCCCTCTTGTTCATATTGGATGAACTATTCCTGCTTTTATCTAAGACCACCTCATCTACTTCTGCGCTAGGTCCCACCCCCTTTTGCCTACTCAAGGATACTGATCTAGTAATTCTCCCCTCTCTCACCTAAATTATCAGTTCTCTCCTGTCCTATATCATCAATGTCCCCTGCTTTCTACTGAATCATTATCCAAATATGCGATTATTTGCTATTGAAAAAAAAAACTTTTTTTGGATCCTTTTCATCTTTTCCCCAACCATAAAGCAACCGTCGCATTTCTTTTCTCTCCTTTACAGAGAGGGAAAAAAAAAACTTTTAGGAAGAGTTGAGTATTTTGGCTTTCTTTGATTCCTTTTCTTTCCAGTTTCTCTTAGACCAAGCTTGTCCAACCCACATCCCACAGCCCACAGGCCACAGCCCACAGCCCACAGCCCACAGCCCACAGGCCTCATGTAGTCCAGGACGGCTTTGAATGTATCCCAGTAAAACGTTATGAGATTTTTATTTTTTGGTGATTATCTTTTTAAAGCTCATCAGTTGTCATTAGTGTTAGTGCGTTTTATGTATTCTTCTTCCAATGTGGCCCAGGGAAGCCAAAAGGTTGGATACACCTGTCTGAGACCATTCCAACCAGGCTTTCAGCCTTACTGCTCCATCAAAATTGCTCTTATCAAGGCTGTCAGTGTCCATCGCATTGCTGAATCCACTGGTCAGTCCTGATCATACTTGACCTATCAGAAACATTCGACACTTTTCATCTTTAATTTCTCCTGAAAATATTTTTCTTACTTGACTTCCAAGATATTCGTTGCACAGAGTCTTCCCCATTTTCATCATTGACAACTTTATTCTTCCATTTATTTAAACTAAAAATCTTGGAATCATTTTTTACTCCTTTCTTTCTCTTGCAGCCCACATCTAATCTGTCAGTGCATCCTACTGCTTCAATCTTAAAAATATATTCTGAATTTAAGACCCAACATTTCTAACATTTTACACTTCTAAATGGAAATGTGCCTTAGATTTCATGTAAAAAATTGGTATTGCCCAAAATTAACTCAAAATGGATTAAAGACCTCCAAATAAGAAAGGAAACAATAAATTGCATAGAAGAAAACATTGGCACTAAACTTATGGACCTGGGATTCAGGGAGGACTTTATGAATCTGACCTCA
>PVKE010034097.1:0-17572 GCA_004027555.1 Craseonycteris thonglongyai | reverse complement strand
TTCTTACAAGATTTGTGAACTTCATTGAAGAAATAAAAACATTTATACATGATAAAAATGAAAATTAGGATGAACTAACAGACTCTTGCTGGCTGGTGGATTTGGGTTTTCTTGCTGACACCATGGGAAAATTAGATTCTTTCCATTTGGAGTTGCAGGGAAAAGACAAAAATATAGCTGAAATGATAAGCTCTGTAAACGCATTGAAAGCAAAATTGACTTTGTTGATATCACATCTGCATATCAAGTCTCTCGTGCACTTCCCATCTATGAGGAAAATGCTAGGTAACAATGAATCAAACGTGTCATTATTTATTGAGACCCTGCAAGTGCTTCAAAAACAGTTTGAAGAGAGATTTCTGCAGTTTACAAATATCGAGCCAATTGTCTCCTTCTGTATCAATCCTTTTACTTGCCAAATGTAATAGAACTAGCCGCATGTATTGCAGACCTTGTTCAGGGGAAAGCAGAAGAACTAGAGTTAGAAATTTTGAACCTTAAGAACGATATTTTGCTAAAATCCTTAATATCAGAGGACTTAGTGGAACATAGTCGACAAAGGTTCCCATTTAAAAAAAAAGCGGCATATAAAATCAAATCGTTTTTCGGGTCAATGTATTTATGCGAATCTTTGTTTTCAAACATGAATTTAATAAAATCACGATGTAGGTCTCGACTTACCGATGAGCATCTTAATAATTGTTTGCTAACAGGGTTGTTGTTATACTCTCCTAATTACGAGGCACTGACCAATGAAATGCAATGCCAAAGATCACACTGACAGATTGTTTTTTTTTGTTTTCTTTTATGTTTTTTTTAAATGATTTTATTATACGTGTGTTTTTTTATTTACTTTGTATTACGGTTTGTATATATGCTTCTTTGTATATAATTTGTACAATAAATTTATTATTTTAAAATTATTTTTGTTTATTATTTTTTATTCTTGTTCAATAATAAATATCCTTAGAAATAGCTGGTGCCCACCGCCCTACCGATACTTTAGAATGTGCCCTAGGGTATAAAAAGGTTGGGAACCCCTGAGCCTTAACCCGCTGAGCCATTCCGGCTTTCCCTCTCCATTTTTTTTGTGGTAGAAATTTGGGTTGTTTCCTCTTTGGGTTCTTTCAAATATTGATGCTGTAGATATTTTTTAGTAAAGTATTCCTGGTGCACGTGTGCAAGAATTTCTCTTAAGGTGTATAATATAGATTTCTGGGTCAAAGGGTCTGCATATTTTCAGCTTTGATCTTGGCTGTACTATTTTCTAAGCAGTTGTAATAGTTTTCACTCTCACCAGCAATACATGAGTATTCCCATTCCTGCATGTATTTGCCAACATTTGGAGTTTTCTGATTTTATTTATATGTCTTCTAGATGTGACACATATCATTGTGCAAGAGTTGCATTTTCCTGATTATTGATGAGGTTGAGCATCTTTTCATATGTTTATGAGCTATGTTCTTCGTTTCTTTTTTTTTTATTGCTTTACCAGATTTCTCTATGTAATCTGCAGACAAATCATTTGTTGGTTGTATGTGTTTCAAATATATTCTCTCAGTTTGTGGCTTGTTCCTTTAGTGGGCTTTTATTAGGTGTTGCCAGGCCGCCTGTAGAGGAGCTCACCCTGATTAATTTTTCCTGTTTCCTTTTTTGTGCTGGTAGTTGACCCTGAGTACAGGTTTCTCATTTTCACAGCCTGTGATGATTTTCCTTTCAGCAAAGAATGGCCGTGTGGATTCCGAGGACCGGAGGAGCCGTCACTGCCCATACCTGGATACCATTAACAGGTCAGTAGGTCAGTGGTGGCCATGGCAGCAAAAGAACAGCAGAATCTATGCAAGAAGTTCTTGGAACGTACATTGAACAACGCATTCATTCACTTGTTTCCCTCACCAGGAAATTGTGCTTCTTGCCATGTTTATGAATCTTTGTACTTCAATTTAAAATGTCAGAGAGCATGTTGTTTTATGGGGGTGCATTTGCATAAAGAGCTTTCAGCTCATTTTGAACTTGTATGATGAAATAACGGGACACATAGCATCAATAACAATAGCAAATTTAAATACTTTTTGAGTACCCTCTATGTGCTAGGTACTACTCTTACATGCCCGGGATTCAGCAGAGAGAAAAGAGACAGAAATATGTCCTAAAGCAGAGTTAGTTACCTCATCCGTGTACTGTGCATTTTCTGATCTCAGCTGAGTCTCAGGATGCTTTTCGATATATACTCGAGCAGGGGTGTCTAGCCGTTTGGCTTCCCTGGGCCACATTGGAAGTAGAAGAATTATCATGGGCCATACATAATATACACTGACACTAACAATAATAGCTGATGAGCTAAAAAGAAAACTGCAAAATTAAGAAAGTTTACAAATTTGTGTTGGGCCACATTCAAAGTAGTCCTGGGCTACATGTGGCCCATGGGCCACAGGTTGGACAAGCTTGCTCTAGAGGCACAGCTATTGTGGCTTTTGGGCACTTGAAATGAGGCTTGAAGAACTGAATTTTAAATTTTATTTAATTTAAATTATTTTAAATTTAAACTCCAATAGCGATGTGTGGCTAGTGGTTTCTGTAGTGCAGTGGTCCCCAACCTTGTTGATACCAGGGACCAGTTTTGTGGAAGACAAATTTTCCATCGGGTGGAGGATGCACATATACAGATCACAGTAGGTTAGTGCTCCTATGAGACTCTGCTGCTGCTGCTGATCTGGCAGGAGGCAGAGCTCAGGCAGTAATGGGAGTGATAGGGAGCGGCTGTAAATACAGATGAAGCTTCACTCACTTGCCCACAGCTCACCTGCTGTGTGGGCTGGTTCATAACAGGCTATGGACTGCTACTAGTCCGTGACCTGTGGTTTGGGGACCCTTGCTTTAGTGGACAGTGCAGCTTTACTGGGACCATTACCAATTAATTAGAGTTAATATTTAAGAAGAAATTTCTTCGCTGCCTGTGGATTCAGTGAGGGTAAAGTATGTTTGTCCCTTATCTTCCCAGTCCTCTTATACCATTACTTTGCACTTAGATAGATCTTTGTAGGTATTTCCCTAAAATTCATCAAGACTCACATTACTTTTATAGACAAAACAAGTTTGTTTGTTTTTTTGTTTGTTTTTTTAAGATTTATTTATTGTTTTTGACAGAGAGAGAGAGATACAGAGTCAGAGACAGAGAGAAGGGGGAGGGCCCAGAACAGTCTCCATGGTTGTACATCATTGGTTTTTCCACATAGTTTTATTCCACAGGTGGGCATGGGGCTGCACAGGGCAGGAACTGGGCTGGGGTCTTCACCCCGGTGAGAACTGAACTGGGGGCACTCCCCAGCTCAGCATATGGGTCCACACGTGCCGGGGCCGGGATTCGATCCTCGGTCCCCAGGGCTTCAAAGTGAGCGCCTAACCCACTGAGCCATCCGGCTTCCCCCTAAGTTTTTCTTTCATAAAAGGTTTTTTTCACCTTTTTATGTCCTTCCACCCCAAGTCTCTTAATTTGGAATGCTGTTGGGGTCCTGATACTTTAGTCCTACTGTGGCTATCCAGAGAAAGTGGTTGCAATGGAATTGTTCTCAACTGGTTGTAAAAATACTAAAAAGGAAGGCCAGTGGCATTGTGTGTCTCTGATGGAGATACCTTGACACTGCTTTGGGGCTGGTAGGTAGAGGTGCTATATTAAGTGTCTTGGTGAGGAGTAATGTTGCCATCGTTTATATGTGGTTATTGAACCATTCTCTGCAGAATACACTGAATTGTGGAACATGGAATCAATGCTGCTTCACTTGGGTGCTTTTTTAAACATCCATCCCTATTAATTGCTTTTTTGTTTTGTTTTGTTTTGGTTCTCTTAGGAGCGTGCTGGACTTTGACTTTGAGAAACTGTGTTCCATCTCCCTTTCGCATATCAATGCATATGCCTGTCTGGTGTGTGGCAAGTACTTTCAGGGTAAATAAATGTTTATGTTACATATTTTCTAAGTTTTCAGCACCAGCCAGAGGTCTGCTCCAGGAGAGATTTTTTTTTTTTTTTTTTTTTTTTAAAGAAAGTAAGCTGCTGTCTGGAGTCTTGTCTCATAATCCTTATGTTTGTTCCCGGGAAATTGGAATATTCTTAGAAAATCAGTAGGAGGTTCTCTGATCAGAACTTGAATACATGTGAAAGGGAGAAAGACTAGTAGATGATCTCAGAGACTCTGGTTTTTTGAATCTATGTTGCTCTCTATACTTGCGTCTTTTTCTGAGAATCCTTTTGCTCTAAGTACTTTTTCATTCTGTTCTTTTCTGGAAATTTATTATTTCAATTCATTCAGATCAAACAAATACCATGTACGTAATATAGTGGAAGGTTCAAAAGAAATATGACTATATTCCTTGCTTTTAAAAGGATTTTGAAACTAGTCAAGGTTAACACATAAAAAAGTCAGGAAACCTTATACAAGACCATGCAGATTACTGCTGACTGTTTTGTGCTGAAAATAAATGAGGAGGGAGGGGGTCACTCTCCCCCCCCCAATGGAAAAAAAACCAAACAACTTTGAAATATCTATTAAGAATTATACATTAGAATTATCTCTAAACATTTAAAATTGAGAATTTTCCAATAAAGTTTTTGTGCATGTGTTTCCTTAAAAGAAAAGATAATAGGAGTTAACATATGCAGAGATCATTGGTAGCTGGAGTGTTTGTATTGAGTTCATGGAGGCGGTAGAGATGGGACTTGAACTGGCAGGATCTATAGGGTTTAAATGGGTTAAGGGAGAGATATTCTAGAAAGGAGTGGCAACAGTGATAGAAGATACATTAGATGCAGAATTGTCCTAGATGTGGGCAGTTGGAAAATCAGGACTGAGTGGTTATGGACTGTCACAGTATATCTATATGTGTGTATGTGCGTATCTTTACATATGCTCATGTATTCTATATAACATATATTCCTAATTTCTGATAATATATGAAACTAGCTCACATATATGTACATATACATGCATGCACACATATATTTCATGTTCATATATATGAAATCTGTTTCTCCAACCAATGTCTTATGCAATCTAGGGAATAAAGTAACTATTGTGCTGTTCTTTCTTGCTAACTTTTGTGATGAGAGAAGCTTATGGAGAGATTCATTTCATGGATGCCATAGTACTTCATTTTTGCTGATATTAACACATTCTAGCACAAAATAATGAAAGAAGAGTCAACCTGATCTCGGCCTTTATAGAATCTGCCCTTCTCTACAGCCTTTCATCCTTCCCTACAGGCCGGGGTTTGAAGTCTCATGCCTACATTCACAGTGTCCAGTTTAGCCATCATGTCTTCCTCAACCTCCACACCCTGAAGTTTTACTGCCTTCCAGACAACTATGAGATCATCGATTCCTCACTGGAGGATATCACGGTGCGTGTCCCAGAGGGCCAGTTTGTAAACAGTTCTCCTGAGAGCCATCCCAGGGATCCTGGGATCTGCCCCACCCAGGGAAAAATCTCAGCCCCTTGGTCTTGGAGAGGCTTCTTTCCCTTCGGAAGGAACCAGGGAAACTGAGTAAGGAGGTCAGGATTCATAATTATGGCCTATGGTCTGTCTGCCACCCAACCATCATTTCTGCTTTTAATGTTGAGGGTTAACACTGAAACAGTATGGCCACTTAACTAAATGGGTGAAAGCATTTTTAATGAAATAAATTATCTTTCCCCATTTGGAGTAGGGATGTGAATTGGGCCTGACACAGGACAGCTCCTAGTACCGTGTTTCCCCGAAAGTAAGACATCCCCCGAAAATAAGACCTCCTTACAGTTTTGCGTCTCGCTGAAATACGTATAAGGCATCCCCTCAAAAATAAGACCTAGAGCATCTTTGGGAGCAAAAATTAATATAAGACACTGTCTTATTTTTGGGGAAACAGGGTAGTTACTGTTGACATGATGTGGCCACAAAGACCAATGTGTCCCATTGCTGGGCTCCAGTTTGTGACCTGTGCCAGGAGTCACTATACTTAAGTGGAGAGCATGGAAAGTGTTCTTGGGCTTTAATTAGTGTTGGAACTTTAGATTATTATTTTCCTTTTAAAAAAGAGGTTACATATTCATTGTGCTGAATGCTTTTTTAAGGAAAATCTGATGTTTAGAGTGTTTGAAATACTACTTATTGCTACTTTTATAACTTTTATAGACATATTAATAGTTGGAGTTGAAGTGGTTATGGACAGTACTTACAGAGGGAGAATCAGAAATAGATTCAGTGTTTCAAAGGGACTTAGTGGCAACCTTTGTCCATTCTGTGACATGTCTATTCTGTGACATGAGCCATGTAGCTCTAGGACTGGGAAGGTTCAGGTCCTGCCCCTCCATCCCCAGGGAGTTATGATGTCTCTCTCAGTCCCTCACAGAGATGTGGAGGCGCTCCTGCTGCTGCACTGGGTCCATGTGCTGGCTCTCTGAAGTCCCGCTGGAGACTCAGACCCCTGCTGCCTTCAGAAACTTGAGTGTCCTGCACCTTTGACAGTCATTTATCATGGGGGTTGGCTGGGCCTGAGATTTGAGGAAAAGCCTGGGATTCTGATTTGGGTTAAACACAGAGAATCTCTTTTATATTAGTAAAGTGGAGAGGACCTAATCTATGTTACCTCGGTCTTTATACCTATTGTTGGGAGCTCTTTGGGTGTGTGGTGAGACGTTCATGACCAAAGTGTTTTGTTTTGGTAGAAATTGCTGTTCCAGATATATCTTGTGAACTCTGTAGATAGTCCTAAAACAACTTAGAATTTTCTTTTGCTTTGCAGTATGTGTTGAAGCCCACTTTCACAAAGCAGCAGATTGCAAACTTGGATAAGCAAGCCAAATTGTCCCGTGCATATGATGGGACCACTTACCTGCCGGGTATTGTGGGCCTGAATAACATAAAGGCCAACGACTATGCCAACGCAGTCCTTCAGGTAGGATCAAGATGGGAACAGTGAGGGAGAGGGGTAACCTAGGAACACTGTGGAGGTCAGCCAAGAAATGACTGCCTTTTGGTGAAGTGCAGTCAAATGGTTCCCAGAATCTGAGTCTTCCTGAGGATTCTACTTGAATATTTGTTCTGCACCAAGCAGAACATTCCTGTCTGCTCAAGGCACTGCTGCCAAATTGTGAGGCCTTCTCCAGCCTCTGGAGCTGCTGGGGAATGAGCTATAGAATCTGTGTGTGGCCTGGCATTCCCAGTAGGAAACACACATGCCAGGTGATGCATTTTATTTTTATGGTGTAGACATTCATTGTGCCAGCTGTTGGATGTCTCAGTCCTGTTCCTGTGCTGAAGCCCCCAGTGGGAAAGGCAGAAAGCCAGAGTTGTCCTATTTACAATTAAGTTATTTTAAAAATTGTATGAGGAATATGTGTACATTTTAGAAAAATTAGAAAATGTTGGTAAGCATAAATAAGAAAATTAACAAGCTTGCTTCACCAATAAGTAAGTAAGTAAGTAAATAAATAAATAAACGCTTACTTTGGAGGGAAAAAAGATGTAGAGAATATAAAGTGAAAGCTTAATTCCTTTTTTTCCTTAGTATTCTGGCTTGGAGGAGTTAACAGTATATAGACTTCTAGAACTTTTTTCTAAGCACATATACACACGTGTATAATGTTCTGTCATGTGGCAATACCATGATTTATTTTGCTATTCTAGTTGATAGATAACATTTAACTTCTCACATTTTTTTTCTAGTATTACACCAGTATCCTTCTACTTACAGTCTTTCACTTTTTGTGACACTGCTATGTTTTGTTTTATTTCTTTCCTGGACTTTAAAAATAGATATAATTATATTCTTTTAAAGAAGTAGCATACTATGTATGTATTTTTGTTATAACTTCAGAACATTTTATGAAATCAGTATTCTTGTGCAGCATCCTTAATGATTACATTAATCCATTTTGTTGTTGGGTTATAATTTAACCTTCACTTCTTCTTGTATTGATCGTTAAAACATCCAAGACCTAGATTCTAGGCTCTAGAGGGTTCGTAGCAATTTATAAGCCTACTGGCAATACAAAACAACATTTTTCATCTTGCATTGTCACTGTTACCACTGAAAAAATTTTTTTCATTTTGATAGGTATCTTTATTTTAACCTACCTTTTTTTTTTTTTCTTCTCCAAAGATTTATTGTTTGAGAGAAGGTGAGAGAAAGAGAGAAGTGGGGGAGGGTCCAGAGCAGGTTTTCATAGTTGTATGTCTTTAGTTGAGACATAGTTTTATTACATACAGGTAGATGGGGCCACGTGGGGTGGGAGCCAAACTGTGGGCCTTCTGTATCGGCAGGCGAGAACTTTTGCCGCCATTTACACCACAATTTAGCAGGTGGGCTTGCATGGTAAAGGCTGGGATTCAATCCCTAGACCTTGTGGTTGCAAAGCAAGCACTCAACTTGTTGAGCTATCCTGGCATCCCCTTTAACCTACCTTTTTATTCACTTCTGAAGTTGATTACTTATATTTTTTCATGAGTTGCTGGGTTCATTTTTCTATTGGTTGTTCATTTTACTGAGCTTTAAGAAATATGTTAGCCTTTTTTGATTGTGTATGTTGCAAATATTTCCTTCTAGTTCTTATTTGATTTTTAAACTTTATTGATGGTATTTTTGCATAAAGAATTTGGTTTTAAAAATTATAAAAGTAAATCTGTTAGTTTTGGTGTCTGCCGTTGGTGTTATGCCTGGTCTCTGGAAAAGTCAAATTGTTAGGTGAAGAGAGATTGCAGACTTATAGTCTGTCATGGCTATGTGAAGACTATTATGAATGGACAGATAGGATTTGAACATGGTTAGGGTGGCTAGTATTGGCTTTGTGATGAATTTTAGTTTCCATAGGAAGTTCTCTTTATTATTAAAAAATAAGTAGGTGAACAAACCCAAACAAAGATGATGTTTTCACTAAAGTAGGATTGAATGGTCTAAGTACTCCATTTGGAGATTGATAGTTTCTCTCTAAGGACACCTAATATTATTTGTATTGTTGCTGAAGCCCTGCACAGTTAGCTAAGAATTAGGATAAACTTTATCTATACTCTTCTGCTTCTGAGAGCAACTCTTATTTTTTAGTAATTGCTCTCTAAATAGGAAGTCTTTGTTTTTTTAGCTGAACTAAGCTTGTAGGGGCTTTCTCATGGCCTCTAAGTTATGGTGCTTTCTGGTTTGTTCTCTGAGTTGTCTTCCCCAGAGATGCCTGGGTTTATGGTATTTAGTAGCACCCTCTGTTCTCCTCTCTAAGTAGATTACTTTGCCAAAGAAAGTTGTGCTCCTAGTAAGCCCAGTGCTGGTGAGAACTCATGAACTTGTCAGGAAGGACCTGGGAGAAGACTGCATTATTTAGAGTCTGTTCTGTGGTCTCCCCCCAGTTTTGTAGCCCATACTAATGAGCATATATTCCTTCTTGAACTAACATGACCAGTCTGTATTTTTTTTGTTTAATAAGCTTAAATTTACTTTTGTTCTAAACCTTTTGACCATTTTCCATTATAACAGAGTACATACATTTTTATATACAATTGTATAGTTTTATTACCACCCTCTTAATACCACATTTGGGGAAAACACCAAATTTTAATAAGTTGATTTTTGTATCATTAATGTGCAGTTGAGAGATGGGGAAACTGTGGTCTCCAGATTGTTAGTTCTGCCTTAGCCAAATGGATGATGAAGAGCATTTGGGCTTCTAGCCTTCAATTCCTTATGAATCCAAACAGTCACAGATTTAATTAGAGTAATGAAAGGAAAGTGTTAAATAAGCTGGTCAGTGGACAGGGATTTGAATACCATTTATTAAAAACTCCTCTGTCATATCCATCAGCAAAGTGTCTGCAGAACTAGACTTTGTATGAAACTCAATGTGAAGGATGTTACTGTAACATGAACTCTAAATGAGTGTTTACTTCTGACTCTTTAACCCATTTTCTTCCTATTTAGGGAAAAAAAGTGCAGCTTGCTTCCATGTTTATTTACTTTTACAAAACCATGCTCTTTGAGACTGAAGCAAATCTGACTGGGTTTCAGTATGAAAATAAAAAACAAAACAAAACTGTTCTTGGAGTTATTTCTAAACAGAATTTGTCTCTAATCCTAATGTAATGGAAATATACATGATGATCAGTATTTAATAACTTCCATGCATAGGAATTCTGCGTTTTCTACGATTTGACATTTTCAGTTATTGAGAATTATTAATACTATTATTTTATAAATGGAAATACCACTGCTAAAAACTGAATGCTATAAATAGAATGATGTCATTTGTTTCCAAAGACTGTATTGATATACTAGAGCAATGCAAAAATAATCATAAAAGCAAGATATTTCATGGTGCACTTTGAGGGTGAGGTTAGGACTGTAATCCTTGAGTTATCTCAGGGTAAACGTCGTAGCCACAAGCACCACCAGTGAGTATTCTTGGGACAAATGGGAAAAGAGTTAAGGCTGCCATAGGTACAGCTCTATTAGAAGAACTTCAGTTGGAAGAGCTTGGCTCCCAGAGGTCCTACCTACAAAGGGGCCTTGGACTGATTGGAGTGTTTGACTTGTAGGCTCTGTCTAATGTTCCTCCTCTCCGGAACTATTTCCTGGAAGAAGATAATTATAAGAACATCAAGCGTCCTCCAGGGGATATCATGTTCTTGTTGGTCCAGCGATTTGGAGAGCTGATGAGAAAGCTCTGGAACCCTCGAAATTTCAAGGCACATGTCTCTCCCCATGAGATGCTTCAGGCTGTTGTCCTTTGTAGCAAGAAGACTTTTCAGATCACCAAGCAAGGTAAGGAGCAAGTCGTTCATGTTTTTTTGACTTTAGGGCAATGAAACTAGTGTGATGAACTAATTCACTTCCACTTTGTATTGAACCTTACTATAGTAAGTAGCCAGAGTGAGTGTCCAATGGGGAGCATGGTTAGGTTACTTCACTTTTTTCATCAGCCTGCTCTGCTCAGATTACCAAGAGATATCAGGTGGCTAGAAAGTCTATCTTATTGATAAACTAATCTGTATGGCTCAGGTGAAAACCAAGAGGCTGAGAGAGACCCCAACCTTGAAAATGCACCTGCTGCCTTAGCTACTCATTTTATCATGTTGCAGACTAGAATATTCTTTTTTTTTTGTAAAGATTTATTTTATTGATTTTTGACAGAGAGAAACAGACAGAGAGAGCCAGAGTGAAAGGGGAGGACCCAGAGCAGTTTCCATAGTTGACATTAGTTTTCCATATAGTTTCACTCCACAGGCGGGCACAGGGCTGCGCAGGGCAGGAACTGGGCCGGGAGCCTCTCACATAGGTCCCGGCAAGAACTGAACTGGGGGCACACCCCAGTTCAGCATGTGGGTCCGCATGGGCCGAGGCAGGGGCCGGGATTCGATCCTCGGTCCTCGGGGCTTCAAAGCGAGCGCTTTACCCGCTGAGCCATCCCAGCTTTCCCTAGAATATTCTTATAAACTATTTTGACTGTTTTCATTCCTCCAAACCCCATTAGTTATTGCCACTTGAGTAAACTGGATACTTTGTAGCTCTTAGTACCTGGATCTCTTGTATAATCGTTGTATCCTCTAGCATCCATGTCAATTTATTTGCCATTCATTCATGGTGCTAGTAGGTTTTAGAGCTGCAGGGATACAAAACACAGTTTTTCTCTATTAGGAGCTCCTATTTTATTGGGAAGATGGTTATGTAAAAAGGTGATAACAGGGTGTTAAGTGCTGTGATAGAAGAAGCAAAATATGCTGTGTAGGAGGGAGCATGGAGCAAGGACCCCAATGGAACATGTGGGAGGTGGGCTGGGTATCAGAGTGGGGGAAGAGATATCTGAGTTTTAGGTACAGGGGTATGGAGGCCTGGGGTACTCCAGGTAGAGAGGACATGGCAGACAGATGCGTGGAGGTCCCTGGCCCATACAGAAGACTGCAATTAGCTGTACTTTTGGATTCCGGGGGGAATGATGAGAGCTGAGTAGAGGTTGGGAGGGAGGGAACAGATTGTTGGGCTTGTTTGTTACTATAAAGAGCTTGGATTAGATCCTGACAACAATGGGGAATCATTGAAGGCTTCTAAGCAAAGACATGACATCAGATTTATGTTTTAAAACATTCTGACCAAGGAGTGACTTAGAAAGTTCAGTAATGGCTTTTTTTTTTTTTTTTTTAAGATTCGTTTGATTGTTTTTGATAGACAGAGATAGAGACAGAGAGATAGAAAGAGAAAGGGGAGGGCTCAAAGCAGTCTCCATGGTTGTACATCATTTGTTTTTCGACATAGTTTCATTCCACATAGGTAGGCGCAGGGCCATGCAGGACAGGAGCCAGGCTGGGGGCCTCCCACGTGGGAGGCATGCCCCCACAAGCTGGGGGCCGAACTGGGGGCCTCCAACATGGAAGCTCTCCCTAGTAGCAACCGAACTGGGGGCCCCCCAATGTGTGAAGTACACCACAGTTCAGCATATGGACCTGCATGGGCTGGGGCTGGGACTGGGACTCGAACTTTGGACATCAGGGCTGCAAAGCATGTGCTCAACCCCCTGAGCCATTCCAACATCCCCCAGTAATGGCTTTTGATGGGTGATGAGATAACAGATTTGGAATAAGGATGATGATCGAAGGTCCTGCTTGGACCAGAGAACCTTAGGGGAGAGTAGAGATCTTGACCTTGAAGAGTGCTGGCACTTAATGGCCAGATAAAGGAGGCTTCCCCAGGGATGGGATGGCATGGCCCAAGAGGAAGGAGGAAACCAGGAACATGGAATCAGTCCAACTGGCATGTGGCTTGGGTTATACTGCTGCTTCCCAGCTTTGACATGTTCCTTCTTTCTTTTCCAGGGGATGGAGTTGACTTTTTGTCCTGGTTTCTGAATGCTCTGCACTCAGCACTGGGGGGCACAAAGAAGAAAAAGAAGAGTAAGTCATGCCATTTTGTACAGAGGAGCTCTTTTTTTAGATTTATTTTTATTGTCTTTTGACAGAGAGACAGAGAGAGAAAGAGAGAGAGAGAAGGGGCGGGCCCAGAGCAGTCTCCATAGTTGACAGCATTAGTTTTTCATATAGTTTCACTCCACAGGTGGGCGCAGGGGGGCCTTCCACATAGGCCCCAGCAAGAACTGAACTGGGGGCACACCCCAGCTCAGCACATGGGTCCACATGGGTCAGGGCTGGGATTCAGTCCTCGGTCCACAGGGCTGCAAAGTGAGCACTTAACCCACTGAGCCATCCTGGCTTCCCCAGGGGCTCTTTTTGATGGCTTCCTTTTGAGATCACTTTGCACTTCCCATTCTTTTCTAGTTAGCTGTCTATTTGTGTTAGGATGGTATCGGTGGACACATGCGCTAAATTTTGTTCCTGAATAGGCTCCTCTCCATTTTACTTTGTTATTATTACTTTAAGATTTATTTTATTGTTTGAGACAAGGTGAGAGAGAGAGAGAAGTGGGGAGGTCCCAGAACCGTATCCATAGTAGTACATCATTAGTTTTTGACAGTTTTTTTTTTTTTTTAATTAAAAAAAATTTTTTTTTTATTGGTTTTGACAGAGAGAGAGAGAGATACAGAGACAGAGAGAGAACTGAACTGGGGGAACTCCCCAGCCCAGCACATGGGTCCGCAAGGACCAGGGCCGGGACTCGATCCTCAGTCCCTGGCGCTGCAAAGTGAGCGCTTAACCCACTGAGCCATCCCGGCTTCCCCAGTTTTTGACAGTTTCATTCCACACAGGTAGATGTGGGGCTGTGTGGGACGGACTGAGCAGGGGGAAATGAGAAGCTTCACTGCCATCCTGGTAGTTACCAGTTGTGCTGCAGTTCAGCATGTGGGTTTGCACGGGCTGGGGTTGGGATTTGATCCCCAGACCTTGTGGTTGCAAGGCAAACGCTCAACCTGTTGAGCTATCCTGGCATCCCCATTTTTCTTATTAATAGAATATGGTTATATCCAGTGGCATTTTTAATAAGTAGAAGTGGATATAACTGTACTCTAGACTTCCTGATGCAGTTTCAAACTGAGGGACTGGGCAGTGTGTTATAAATTGCTAGTCTTCTGACAGTGCAAGAGTTAATATGAGGAGGACTCAGTGGGTAGTTTGCCTGGCTGGTAAGTTAACTGGTAATACAGACTAAAAGCTAGTTCCTTGCCCTTAGCCTGTACTTGGAGAAATGAGGCTAATCTCATACAGTTCTCAGACTTTTATATCTTTTTTTTTTATATTTATAGAGAGTAATTATTTTATCTTCAGTGCATATTTATTTCTATTTTACTTTTGACAGATAGAGAGACAGAGACAGAGACAGCTAGAGAACCGAACTGTGGGAACTCCCCAGTTCAGCATGTGGGTCCTGCCTGGGCCGGAGCCGGGATTCGATCCTTGGTCCTCGTGGCCTCAAAGCGAGCGCTCAACCCGCTGAGCCGTCCCGGCTTTCCCAGTTCTCAGACTTTTAAGTCCCTATGACCCTTAGCGTCCATGATGGCTTAGTAGTAGTTAGACATTTTTCATGAATGCCAGTTAGACTGCTGAGCTAGGTGAATAATTTTGGAGATCTAATGTTGTTTTCTTTCTGTCTTCTTTTTATGTTCTGATGGTGTTGATTTTTCTTGATGTGGGATTGTGGCCTGGTGCTGCTTCTACTAGATGGTGTATACCTTTACCTGGTGTCTTCAGCCAGTACACATCCTCTGAGTTCTCTGACTTGTGTCCTTTGAGGATTCTAGAACCCTGTTGTTTTCTGTCTTAGTTCCCTGGTTCTGTTCTGCTCCATCTCTGTCATTTTTCTTTTATGTCCAATGCCTGGTGGACATTGCCAGTAGCATGTGGTCAGGGAAGTTCCTTGGAGGTGAAGTTGACCCTTGCACAACAGAAGGTTAGGGGTACTGACCCCCTGCGCAATTGAAAATCTGCGTATAACTCTTGACTCCCCAAAATGCCTGCTCTTGATTGGAAGCCTTACTAATAACATTAACAGTTGATTAACACATATTTTGTATATTATATGTATTACATTCTGTATTCTTACAATAAAGTAAGCTAGAGAAAAGAAAATGTTATTAATTACCATAAGAGAAAATACATTTATAATACTGTACATGAGGTCTGACAATTAAGTTTGCTAACTCATTCTAAAAAAAAATGCTATATACCTCATTGCTGAATATCACTACTGTCACCTTTGAAGTACTCCCTTTGATAAGCTGTGCCCCGACACCAGCACCTAGTCTACCCTTCAAAGCAATTTTGGAACTCTTTCTGGAATGGCCATCAGAGCTGTTGCCATATTATTCTTGAAGTCCTGAATGTCATCAAAATGTCTTCCTTTTAATATTTTCTTTATCTTCAGGTAAAGAAAAAAGTCATTAGGGGTCAGATCAGGTGAGTATGGAGGATGTTCCAATACAGTGATTTGTTTACTGGCTAAAAACTCCCTCACAGACAGTGCCATGTGAACTGGTGCATTGTTGTGAGTTGTTGGTGAAAAGTTCAGGTCATTTACATCTTACTTTTTTACACAGTCTTTTCAGCACTTCCAAATAGTCAACTTTCAAATTCATAATGAACAATCCCTCTGATAATCAGAAAAAAAGATTAGCAGCATCACTTTGACTTTTTTTTTTTATGATTTATTTTATTGTTTTGACAGAGAGAAAGAGACAGAGAGAGAAGGGGGAGAGCCTAGAGCAGTCTCTAGCTGTACATCATCAGTTTTCAACATAGATTCATTCCACACAGGTGGGTGTGGGGCTGTGCAAGGCAGGAACCGGACTGAGGGGCCTTCTGCGTGGGAGGCATACCCCCTTGAGCCAGGGGCCTCCCACATGGGAAGCTCGGTTTGGGAGGAAGCCAAACCGGGGGTCTCCCACATGGAAAGCTCGCCCCGGTAGGAACAAAACTGGGGGCCTCCCGCATGGGAAGCACACACCAATTCAGCGTATGCATCTACATGGCCCAGGGTTGGGACTTGATCCTCGGACCCCGGGTTGCAAGGTGAGTGCTCAATCTGCTGAGCCATCCTGGCATTCCCGTTTTAACTTTTGATTTGGACTGTTGGAATTTTTTTGGTTTTGGAGAATTGGCTGACTTCCATAGTGCACTTGGACACTTTGTTTCAGGGTCATATTGGTATACCCATGTTTCATCACCAGTGATAACGTGGCCCAAGACATCATCTTGCCTCTTCAAAGGTTTAGGCAAACTTTGGCTGTCCTTTGCTTTTGTTCTTTGGGACCATTTTTTTTTTTTTTTAAAGATTTATTTTATTGATTTTTGACAGAAATAGAGACAGAGAGAGACAGAGAAGGGCGGTGGGGTGGGGAGCAGAGTAGTCTCCATAGTTGACATTAGTTTTTTATATAGTTTCACTCCACAGGTGGGCACAGGGCTGCGCAGAGCAGGAACTGGGCCGGGAACCTCCCACATAGGTCCCAGCAAGAACTGAAATGGGGACACACCCCAGTTCAGCATGTGGGTCCGCATGGGCCGGGATTTGATTCTCGGTCCCTGGGGCTTCAAAGCGAGCACTTACCCAGCTGAGCCATCCCAGCTTTCCCTGGGACCATTTTTGCACCCACCTTTCTCATGCCAAAATTTTTTTCTTTTTTTTTTTTTTTTAAGCTTTATTGTTTTAAGAGAAGGTGAGAGACAGAGAGAGAGAGAAAGAGAAGGGGAAAGGACCCAGAGCAGTCCCCACAGTTGTACATCATTAGTTTTTGACATAGTTTCATTTCACACAGGTGGATGTAGCACTGCATGGGGTGGAACCAAACTGGGGGGCCTCCCATGGGGGAGCTCAGAACCTTCGCTGCCATCCCGGCAGCCACCAGCAGCACCATAGTTCAGCATGTGGGTTTGAACAGGCCAGGGCCAGGATTTGATACCTGGACTTTGTGGTTGCAAGGCAAGTGCTTAACCTGTTGAGCTATCCTGGCATCCCCCTTTCTCATATCAAGATTTTCAGTGAAGATTTTTCTAACTTTTTCTTTTTTAAAGATTTATTTATTTATTTATTTTTGACAGAGAGAGAGAGAGAGAGAGAGAGAGAGAGAGAGAGAGAGAGAGAGAGAGAGAGAGATATAGAGATAGCTAGATACAGAGACAGAGAGAGAACTGAACTGGGGGAGCTCCCAGTTCAGCATATGGGTCCGCACGGCCCGAGGCCGGGATTCGATCCTTGGTCCCCGGTGCTGCAAAGTGAGCGTTTAACCCACTGAGCCATCCCGGCTTCCCTAACTGTTTTTCTATCAATGTTTACTTGGCCTGCTATTCTTCTCACAATTAGCTAACAATTTTGACGCACAATTGGATGAATTTTTGCAATGTTTTCATCAATTCTGCTTATTACTGGCTGCCCTGACCTCTCTTCATCAGTAACACTTTGTCTCCCCTCAGAAAAACATTTTTTTTTTTTTTTATCTTTTCACATTTATAGAGAGAAATTATCTTTTTGTCTTCAGCGCATATTTATTTCTATTTTACTTTTGACAGATAGAGAGAGAGACAGAGACAGAGACAGTTAGAGAACTGAACTGTGGGAACTCCCCAGTTCAGCATGTGGGTCCTGCCTGGGCCGGAGCCGGGATTCGATCCTCGGTCC
>PVKE010034096.1:0-17570 GCA_004027555.1 Craseonycteris thonglongyai | reverse complement strand
TGAACTGGGGAGTTCCCCCAGTTCAGTTCTCTCTCTGTCTCTGTCTCTGTATCTCTCTCTCTCTCTCTCTCTGTCAAAAACAAACAAACAAACAAATAAATAAATAAGTAAAGCAGACGAAAAAAAAAAAAAAGACTCTTATTTCAAATTACCGGATAGCTTTAGGCGTAATTGTAATGAGATGTGTAGTGTGTGTGTGTCAGAGAGACAGAGACAGAAAGACATAAAGAGAAAGACACAAGGGGAGAGAGAGAAGAAGGTGAGGTGAGGGGAGGGGAGGGGAGGGGAGGGGAGAGGAGAGGAGAGGAGAGAGGAGAGGAGAGGAGATTCTAGTAAAGAAGCCAAGATTAAAAACCAGGGTTTCACTGTCACCCATGCTTTGCTTCAAAATGGTTATCATCAAATAATTACCATGCAAAGGTGAGAGTCAAGACAATTTGTGCAGCCCAAGCACTGTCAAGCAAAATGAAAGCCACTTGTGAACTTCCCACAGGCCTATAAATGCACTGGGAGAACACCAACCATGAATCAATGTTCGGCACCCTTGTTATACCTACAGCCAGGGTGTTAGTTTGTATGTTGTCTTGGCCTGTGCTCTCAGACACTAATATGTTGGCCACAACAGATTAAACCAGAGATGGCCTTCTCAGCTGAAAGCCACATGACATATGTGGTATCCCAGCGGCATACAAGCGGGCCAAGTGCCAGATAGGTGTGCTTCTTTCTGGATGGCAGCCAGCCAACTCCTCTTTCTGGAAGAGTTAAATGAGTGATACAAAAAGTAGAAGGAACCCCACCCCCACCCCACAGCCCCACATCCACCTCCCCCTTTCTCTGTCCCTCACCTTCTCTCAAATAATAACATAAATCCTAAAAGAGAAGAAGGAGGAGGAGGAGAAGAAAGAAAAAAGATGAAAGAGGAAAGAAGAAAGAAGAACAGGAAGAAGATGAAAGAGAGAGAGGCAGGGCAGTCATAGAAAGAACCCAAGAAAAGAAAAAGAAGCAGCTAGAAAAGAAGCTGAGTGTTGAGAACAGCAAATTTACTAGAGAAGGTCCCAACTCATGCTGACTACAAAGACAAGAGAAAACAAGAGTTCCAGAGGATCTGGAATGATGCTCCAATGCTTGTGACACCTACTGTGCGAGACTGCAGGTGGCTTTGTGACCCCTCTCACCTCACCCAGTGAGTGCTCCTTGCTAGATCCCCATCCCCTGAGGTATCTCCAGCATGTTTCTCCTCCTTGTGACCCAAAGTAACTATAATCACTATAATATCTATAACAATCAAATGTTTACTATATGCTAAATGTCTTTAGATTTCATTTTAATTGTTTCAAAAATATTAAGCAAAAGAAACAAATCAAAATTTAAAAATAAAGAAAAATCAAATTTAAAAATACTGTAAGTATTACGATATCCATTTTACAGATGAGTGACCTGAAGCAAAAGAGGGCCAAGTGCAAGGGAAGCCTTCCTACTGAATGCAGTCAGTACTAGTAATTCGTTGGTTAATTGAAAATGCAAATTGAAACAAAGAATTGTTAAAAACTGATTCATGCATACCTTAAACATTTTACTTTCTTGAAAACATAGGAATGCATATCAATTTCACAAGGCTTTTTCATTCGGTAGAAATTACTGATTGGAATTCAGCTCTGTATTTCTGGCAGAAATCACACATAACATATGCTCAACACTTTCTAGCTTCAGTTTTTTGATGTGAAATAAACCTGGAGACATGGGAAGCAATCCAATGCAGATTTCTTCTAGACTTTGTTACTCTTTTTTTAAATCATCTTTCATAGTTATTTGTCCAACATCCAACTGGTATGGTTCATTCTTACCCAGTCCTTCCAAAGCATTGTTTGGTTTTCACAGGGGAAGGAAAAGCACCTTTTTTCACACTCAGATTGCAAAATTAGTTATCATACTTAATTAAAGTGTGCGATGACAATGGGTATTAAGGGATTTGAGAAGTAACTCAGACACATCTCCTGGTAAGAGAAGAAGTGTATGAGTCTATTGGAGAGGGTTCTATATTCTAAGACGGTTAAAACTACAAGTACATCCCACATGCTCATCTAGGATCTCCACCCTACCCCTTGAAGCTGGAGAGGTGTTGGTACGGTGAAAATGATGCTTTGGGAATTCCCAGCTTAAGTCATAAAATGCCACTGCTCCTTGGAGCCCTGCCACATGCTGCAGAAAACCCCAAGCAAGCTGTGGAGATGCCACCTGGAAGGGAGCCCAGAGCGCTGATTGATCTCCCAGCTGACACCAGCACCAACTTGCCAGTCATGGATAAACTATCTTGAGAGCAGATCCACTACTCTGCCTTACCCTATACGGGGTGGAGATGAACCAGGCCTGCTGAGCACTTCCCAGTTAAGATGATTGAGCAAAACAGAAGACAGTTATTTTAAGCCACTGAGTTTGGCTGGTTTGTTATGCAGCAGTAAATAACTGCAGTAAGAGCTTTGGATACCAGTGGTATGTTTCACAGAGAAAATGGAGAACATAGATCAACCAGTGGGTCTGTGAAATAATTGTTCCCCGTAACGTCTGAAGGATTACACAATCATTAGAAGATAAAGCTTTGTTTTGAACTCAGATGTCTGACTCTAGAATTATATTACTATATTCCTGAAAAACATTTTAGAAGCCCTTACTAAACCAGACATAGCAGTTGATGACACATAATAATTTTGATTTCTGACTCTTCTTACAGACTAGCTTTTCTTACTGACAGAGTCCAAGGCAGGAGTACACATTAACACCATGAAGTTAAAAACTGTTAAATAAATAAGTTTTATCCTCCTACCTTTATAAATACCTTCATGAAATTTCAATGGCCGGGTCTGAGTTCTAGGACCCCACAGCTAGTCCTGTCTCTTCTCCCCCTGGATCCTTATAACTACAAGGGCTTTGTCACATGCGGGTAATGTACAGCCCATACAACCAAGCTTCATCCTCACATCCTGTTGCCCCATCAGCCTGTTGGCCAGCCCCAGGGTCTAGGGATGGCCACACTGGACAGTGATCAGCCCCAGGAGCATGAACCCAAGAAAGAGGTCCATGTGGGCTCAGGCAGTGGACTTGAGCCATCTGGGTGGGTAATTCTGGGATCCTGGTGTCCAGCACATGGTGTGAACAGAGAGGCAGGCTCTGGATGGACTCTTGGCCACCATCCCCTGTACCACAAGGAGAAGTGTATCCAGAGGGGACAAGAGCAGTGTGGGGGACCAAAGACAGGGCCCCCCCTTTCAACGCTAAGGACAGTACTGACCCCACCTACCACTTGCTGTTTCTCTCCAGACTCTGTCCCTCACCATCCTTCGAGGCATCTGGAACATGATGGAAGACGGATCAATGTTTGCTGAGTCAAGTAGCTTTAATCCAAAGGCTAGTTTTCCATTTCGGATCTTGGGTGCTGCTGAGGTTTAAGACTGTGGGTCCTGAGTGAGGTCACAAAGCCGGACAGGAGCCAGGCTGGCGTACGACTCTGAATGCAGCTAGAATTGATTTCAAGTGACTCCAGAAAGCCAGCACAATAGGTAAGAATTAGATTTGGCTCAATGAATGGTGACACCAGACATTTGAGAATGAGACCTTGAGCATTGACTGTCCCGACCTTTTGTCCTGACAATGACCTCTTTCATTGACACTGACAAACTCTGTCATCTCTCCCTGACACCCATGCCCACTGAGACTGCCCATCTCCCTTCCCAGCACACATATTCTTCTGGTAGTGACAACCAAGTGACGTGGAAATGACTGGAGCTAAAGGTGGCTTTGCTGCTCTGTAGGATGTTAAAACTGCACATTTAGAAGATTTATTTAAAATGACAACTCATCCTGACTATCGCTTCAGAACAGCCTCTGCTGATCCACAGAACCTCCTAGGGACAACACCAGTAATGGTAGTTAGCACGCTGTTACTCACCAGACTTAGAAGTCACAGTCCTTCTAAACCTCTGTATGTCACACACCAAAAGCCACTTACTGTCCCAGTGTTATGTCTCAAAGCACATTCTCTATGTTCAGAAAATCATTGCTCATGGAACTAGTTATTTTGTTCATCGGAGCTAGTTGTTTTAATGCTGTATTTGTTCAAATCTAAAAGACTTGAGTCATAAAACCCTATAAAAAAAGAAATTTGTCTGTCATTTTGATTAAACTTAGTTCTGCTAGCCCCAGAAAAAGACCAATGTAAGTTATACCCCAGGGTATTTTGAGTAAAAGTGAAAAGAAAAGTCAAAGAAAATTTTCCTCCTGCAATTTTGTCAATGCATTTTACTTTGACTTGATAGGAAATTCTTCACTAACATGGCTGTGGGAAGAATTCTAATAGAACCAAGATTGTTGAGGGCCAGTTCTCCTCAATGTAATTCCAAAGTGTGCTTGGCATTCTGTTTCTTGTAAGCCTATCACATCTAATGTCTCACAAAAATTAAACCCGTGAGAGATGAATGTCACACTCTCTCCTGAAATGCTCTTCTGACATTTAAAAGGTCCCTCAGATTCAGAAAATCCATCTTTGACTAAACTCATGATTGGTGCTCTGGGCATAGATGTTGACAATGAATTATAAAAATTGATGTTTTAAATTGTACTTTTATCTTTAGAGATGTTGAGAGAGTTTCATAAATTTGAGAAAGAAGAAAGTAAACTCTAGGGAAGTAATTTATTAATCTTAACTCTTAATGAATTGTTTTTTCCCTTCTATGTCCATCAGAAACTAAAACAGAATAATTCTTCTTCGCCCATTCCCAAGACTTTTTGCATCTTCTTCCTATTGTGGACAGTTTTTTTGTTCGTTTTGTCTTATTTTTATTATTATCTTCCCTGAGGATAATTATATCAGATCCTGGAAGATCTGAGGTGAAAAATGTTCCCCCCTCAAATATGTCCAAATTCTAATCCCTGAAACCGGTCATTATGTTATCTTGCATGAAAAGGGGGAGTGAAAAGGCAAAAATTTTCAGAGCGAATAAAAATAAGGACTCAATAATATCCTACTTACAAGAGATAAACTCCAAGTATAAAAACACAAATAATTTAAAAGTAAAAAGATGATAAAATGTACACTATTGCAAACAATAACTGCAAAAATGCTGGTACAGCAAAATGAATATCAAACAAGTAAATTTTCATACCAGACATAAAGAACATTTCATAATGAGAAAAGGTCAAGTTACGAAGACATGATGGATCCTATATATACACCTGAAAGCAAAGCTTCAAGTCACACAACACTAACACAAGCTAAACAAAGTAATAGACAAATCCACAATCATAGTGGAATAATTGATAAAGACGTGAATTTAAAATATCTGTAAGGATATGGATTTGAACAATATTATCCAATTTGTCATAATATAAAATTCTAGAACAACACACCCAACAATTGCAAGAGCTTTTTTCTGAGAATCCAGGAAAGACATGAAGTGTAATACACTCAACATGGCCACAGATTTATTGTCCCTTCTCCCATCAAGAGGTCCAATCTATTCTCCACTTCTTTCATCTGAGCTGGTCTCACACCCTGCTTTGACCAACACAGTTTGGCAGAATTTATGTTTACTACTTGTGAGTCAAGCCTTTTTGTCCCCACCCTTTTGAAATGCTGTTGCCACTATGCAAGGATGCTGAGGTTAATGGAGAATGTGAAAGATCACAGGGCAAGAGTTCCAGCTAAGCCAGTGTCTCAGCTGGGACCACCTTCCATCTAAAGGCAGCCTTAGGGATGAGAGCAAAGAAATGACCAAAACCATCCAATCAACATGTGTCTCACTACTTTCCTTCTCACGAATTATTCAATCTCTCTTAGTGAGGAGGCCAGGTGGAAGGGGATTTATTAAGTAACACAGCTCTGGTCCTTCCTCCAGTCCACACCTCTCTGTGCATGCATGCGCGCACACGTGCACACACACACACACACACACACACCTCTGGGTCTAGGAGGTGGAGCATCTCCAGATGCATCTGGGACAGAAAGAAGTAGGGTGAGAGAGTATTTCTTCATCCTTATGTTTCCATCAAACACCAGGAAATGGGGACTATTCAAACTTGGCCAAACGCAGCCAGAAGTGAGGCAGTGGAAATGCAACCTGAGTTCATGAGATTTATTGGAAGCGTGGTCTCAATAAGCTGCAACGGCCAAATCCAAAGTTCTCATGTATGCGTTACGAGTGTGAAAGACTTAGAGAAAAGTTGTGTATACACTGCCAGCGTCCATCTAGCTGGCAGCCTAAGAAGTTACCCCACATTGCAGAACTCTCCGGCAAAGCTCCTTTGACCTCTCTCTCATTTGACGCTGGACCACTCAAGTTGATTCTTTCAAGACCCTCCCTCCTTCTCCAGATGGGACAACCTGTGTGTAACTGAAGGACTAATTTGATTGGACTCTGTTGACCACCAATATGCTACAAAGAACATTTAGACATTAATTGCATAGGGGTTTTAACAGTCCCCAGAGGAGTCCCTAGGAAGCTGATATAATGACAAATGGGTTATTAAAGAGTCATTACATCAATTCTAGCTATGCAATGACAAGATTGATCTAGGCCTGTCCTGTGGTTCAGCAGCTGGATGAATGTTCCTAATTGATTTCGCCACAAAGCAGGATTCTTAAACATCCAGGTCACCATTATACACCTGCATCCACTAAGCTCCAGTCCTGTGCACCTTAGCGCAAAAATTTTTCCTACTTTTCACACTAGAAAAAGACTATGTCCCCTTGAAAAGCCTTGCTGCATATATCAAACTTCTCAAAAATACAAAAAAGTTACAAGAAAAGTGAGTGACTGCTAACTTGTTTTGGAAAATCAATATAAAATGTTTTGGGGAGTGGTGTACGATGTGTTTTTCAAAAAACATTCCACTAAAATTTTATAGGAAATCATGCATAGTTTCCATCCTCCTATTGGCTCCCAATGTCCTCTATTTCCTAGGGGGAAATGTCTTAAAATAACTTTGAAGTCTTTGACTAATTTACCAGATTAACCCACAGCGTGTGAAATGGCATCTTCATGAGGGTGATGGATTAATCTCTAGCTTCCACTGGGGCCTGCGACTTTGAGCTTGGCTATAAATTACAGCTCCTGCTGTGATTGTGCATCTCATACACACAATGGGGCCATGTTTTCATGAACTAATAAACTGGGACTGAAGTCATTGCCTGAAGTGTCTTCTTAAGGTCTTTAACCAACTATTTCTTAATATACTGAACATCACATTATCTTATATGTTATGTCATTCATACAAACATACCTTTTGAAAATTAAAAACCAGACTTTGCCACTGAAGCTTAATAAAGGATGAATTTAGAAAAAAATTCAATATCAGTGATTTGTAACCCGCTGTCATTAAAATGTCTAAGTCAAACAGGGTATAAAGAAAAACAGGGGGAAGCCGGGATAGCTCAGTGGGTTAAGCGCTCACTTTGCAGCCCCGGGGACCGAGGATCGAATCCAGGCCCCAGCCCGTGCGGACCCATATGCTGAGCTGGGGAGTGCCCCCAGTTCAGTTCTCACTGGGGTGAGACCCTGGCCCAGTTCCTGCCCTGTGCAGCCCCACCCACCTGTGGAATGAAACTATGTAGAAAAACCAATGATGTGCAACTATGGAGACTGTTCTGGGCCCTCCCCCTTCTCCCTGTCTTTGTCTCTGTATCTCTCTCTCTATCAAAAGCAATAAAAATAAATCTTTAAAAAAAAAACAAAAAAAACAGGGACAAAGCATGACGTCTATTTAAAATAACAGACCAATTGCTAGGTGGCAGTTAATCTAATTCTGGATTAACAGACACAAATCAATTTTACTGTTTAACTCCTTAACTAAGGGAGGATTCAGCATCAGCACATGATCAAAACTAAATAGGAGAAAGCATGTTACATTTGGGCACATTTTTAGTTAAAAAAATTTTAAGTATAGATGAAAACTCAGATGATAAACTTTACTTTGGGGCATGTTTGGGGGGTACGGTACTTACAATAATGGAGAAGCTATTTTCTACTTCACAAGAGCTACCGTGTGCTTTCCTCTTCAGAATTACGGGATTTTGCTATCTTTTGGGAGAGGTCAGGAAAGCCCATCTGAAGCCCCAATGTTGTTTCTATCCTATTATCTCATCAACAGCAACAGCGCCTGTGTGTGGCTGACGCCTGTTCTATTTTGTAGGACTTCTCCACACTCTTTTGAGGATATGATCACCATTCGTTACATTTTACCCAGCTTCAAGAACTGGGAGTGTGACTCACAGGTATGGGGTCAAGATAGGACCCCCATCCCTGAGAGGATCTTGCCAACTCTTACCCCAGCTGCTGGACAACCTCTTCTCAACGGCTGCACAGTTCAATGCCAGCTACCTAGCCAGCCCCACGTTAAATCATGTCTTCACATACATCCCATGACCCCCACGTGAACTCTCTCACCATCACTGGAACATGCCTCTTTCACCTCCAAGCTCTTTCCAGAATGTTCTTCTTCACTTGTCTGATTGGCAAACGTCTATCCAAGTGTCAAGACCCAAGGCCAGCCAGCTCATCACTGAAGCCTTCTCTAGCTGCACCAAGGTAAATGGCGGCTCCTTGACTGCCACTTCTCTTTGGTCACCTGTATCTCAGCACGTACCACATGGTGCATCAGGTCCCTGCACGACGAGTCTCCTTGCACACCTGGATCATTCCTCAGCCCACTGCCACCAGCGCCCAACACACAGACGGTGCTCCATGCATAACTGGTACTGCACATCAGTGGTCCAAGAGACAGACTGCACACGGGTCTGTTTTTCTAATGTGGGGAAAGGTCTTTAAGATAGTCAATTTAAAATACTTCGAACATTTCCTTACCACAAATATTTTTAAAATTTAAGGCAGCCCAAGTTGGAATTACAGCATTTGCAATTAAAAATTGTTTGTCATCATTCACAGTGCATATTAAACTTTTTTTCTAAACAGTGAGTTTAATTTTTCTAAACACATACCTCCCCCACCCAGAGTGTCTGAGTTTTTATACAATCATTTATTTTATAGCTGGTACTGAGTGGAAATTCTTCCAGATCCTTATTCCAACCTTGATTCAGGTCATTGTAGGCATGTTGAGGGGGGTGGGGGGGGGGGAGAGAAGGAGGCGTTAGGAGGCAGAGACTGTAAAGACCATGAGGGGAAATATAGGGTGTAGACAAAAGGCCTATCTAAAGGGCAAAGTGGGGTGATTACGGGTGTATATTCCCTTCAGGTTGACATATCCAACTGCACTCTCACCTCCAGACATCTCTACCTCACGCACCCCAGACAGATGTCAGAGACGCGTTCTCACTCTGCCCGCTTTTGTTTTCCAGTGAGTTGATCTGAATACAAACTGTACACCAATTAGAAGGGGGAGCTTGCTAAATATACTGGGACAGTGATAGTCTAATCTGTGTCTAAAATGTCTATCAAGTATTTTTAACACAATGCTCTAAATAGTGCCCATAATTATTCTTTATTAAGTGTGTTACTAATTGTAATTAAACTGCCCAAGACAAATACTAACACCATTGGGGTACGAATAATGGATTGTTGCTTTGACAGCAGATCTTTGTCCCTGTTGTCTCCATTAAATAATCTGCCTTCCTGTCCCAGGTAGCAAGATTCTGAGGCTGAGACGAGCGTTTTACATAAGGACTGACCTCATTCCCTCACCCAGGACTGTGCTCCTGCAATGACAGACAAAAACAAACAATATTTGGGGCAAGAAAATTTAACACTCTCACTTCTGAGATCCTCCCCTACACAGTGGCTAAATTTTCCTTCTTTGGTGACTTGCTGATTCATTCACACTCCTGCAAATGGTCACTTCCTTAGCTTGTTTGTGACATGGTTTTTAACTTGGAAAACATTTTGTCAAGTGTAACCAGGATTCACTATTTAGGAATCATAACGCTGCCTACAAACACTCACTATTCTATTATTCATTCCGAAGGTAAAACGGAAAGCGTTCTATTTTATATGCTTTTAACTGATCAATTACTTCAAATGACCTATATGTTCAACTCATGTTTCTAAGGAAAGCACAACTTCCTCATCTGTTGTCATCGCCATTAAAACGTGCCATTTGCCTCCATCAGGATAAATGGGTGGGAAAACTCCAGGCACCACTAGTGAGCAACCTGTGTCTGGGGAGTCAATAGCCTCATTTATCTTTTCCTCTTTTCCTCTAAAAAATACTTACCTAGTAAAAGAGAAACACTTCTCACTGCTGGTGAATATATTTCCCCAGGATTTGACTCAGCCAGATCACAGGATCAGTGTTTAAATGATCAAGTAGGCATTTAAGCTTTTGCATAAAGAAAATCTAACTAACATGGTACTCATAGAAATCAAGACACTAATAATTAACCAAAATAGTGATACATCTAGGGGAGTGTTATGCAAATGTGAAGCACTACTCTTCCGTGCACAATGAGGCCCCATTTTGACTTTTTCCTGGTTGTTTGGAATGGGGAGGCCCTGACTATGAGTCATAGTAACGAACTAGAGTGAAACTTATTTTATTCCCCTCTTCTTTATCTCTTTGTAATCTCTTGGCACTGTCTCCAAAGTTAGAAAACAGGCCCTAATTCCTAGAATTTACATTCCTGGTAACAGGTTATTTCATCCCAGCAAAAAAAAGTCCTGGTCCAGTTTGCCAAGCAGTACCGGGCATGAGGAAGCCCGACGCAGAGCACACCGAAGCACCTGGAGGCTGCACGCCGACAGGCACCTGGGAACCTGCCCCGGCATTCTAAAACCTTCCCCATTCCTAGCACATCTAAGAAATTACACGTGGAGCACCAAGTTTGATAAAAATATATTTAAAACAAGCAAGAAAAAATAGTTTGGGCCTTAAGGATGACTTCTATCACTCTTTTAACCAAGTAGAGTTAAATTATACACGTCATGATTTCAAGTACCAAATTATAAAAGATGTGATAAATCAGAGCAAAGAACAAGAGGACTGTTTTTTTCAGAAAAATGTATTTGCAATTCGAATGTTCATATAAAAAGCATAAATTTTAGAAAGTTCATAGATGTGTGTTTTTAGAAGTGTTATGGTTTTGTCATTCATTGCAACTACATTCCAAAATGGGCAGATGGTCCACACTGCACCGCATCAGACTTCTGTCACACAGAAGTCACTCTCATCACAACCTCCCCTGAGGTGTTATCTTCTGACAGATCTTCATGGGGCCTCATTCGATTGAACAGATGTAATAACACGTAGCCACACTGAAACCTCGGGGAGGTTAACTGCGTCAGGTGGACCAAGTTCCGGTTCCGCAGAGCCGTCAAGGGCAACCACAAAGTCCTGCTTGTGGAAGACTCTCCCCGACTGCTTTCCTCGATGTCTGTGGCTTTGTCGTAATTTAACACATCCCAGTGTAAGTTAACAGCTCGCCAGCGCTTGAACACTCTGTAAACTGCAGCTCCCTCATGCACAATGAGACCTGGGAAGAAGAAGGAAGGAAGGAAGGAAGGAAGGAGACAGAGACGGGTCATAATCAAAAGTTGGAAATGTTACTTTGTATACAATTACGGGATTAAAGGAATAGTCAAATCTCTGTTACTCATCATAAAGAGTATGGTATTCTGACTACTCAAACATTTTGGCTACTGGCAAGCTGCTACCCATGTGACTTGAAAATAACTGCCAAAGAATAAGAAACCATAACCATGCAGAGAGTAAAGCTATCACAGATATAATTTACTTGCTCCATTATGACTCAGAACATATCCGTGGCATTTCATTGCCTTAAGAGAATCATTAGGTTTATTTATTCAACATGTATTATCTTGAGTGCTGACTCTGAGCCAAACAATGCTAGAGGTTTGGTCCCAGCTCGCAAGTTAATTGGGAAAAGAGACAGATATTCAGGCCAATGCCATCTCCCCAGTTCCTAAAACAATGCCACGAGGGAGGATATAACTTTGTTATTTCTACTGTCCTCAACAATTGAACAAAACTGTACTAAGCACTTACTTGAGAGCTTTCTGTAATCATCTCATTTGGTTTCCACCACCGACATATGAAACTAAGACGAGCCTGTCCCCCACTTTACAAGCAAGCAAACCGCGCCACCAGTGTGTATGGAACTTGCTCAAGTCCAGACAACGAGCAGCGAGTCACGGTGGAGCAGGAACTGCAACGAGCAGGCTGGTTCCCGAGCACTTGCTCCCTCCTGCCCGGCAGTGAGGACTGCACGTTCCTGAGGCAGGGTCTCAAGAGATTAAACTGGGCACTGCAAGATGCTCGGGGACCGTACACAGGTGGCCTGTTCATCCATACGGTGCCCTGACACATGGCCCCATGTCCTCCATCCACCCCAGAGGCCACCACGCCCTGCCTTTCGCACACGTTTACATTTCAGCATGGAGTTCAACAGCTTTTGCATTTGTGACCGCCTCACAAAAAGGAGCCCGTAGGGGGAGGTCCCCTCAGACAGCAAAGTGAGGAGGAGCTTCCTCTTTCAGGGGCTTTCAGCTGCTCCCCACCCCCCACCCCCGTGGATGGTAGGGAGATAAGTGCTCAAATTGTTCTGTACGCTTTCTGAGTACGTAATTCCTAGTTTCAAAAATTACAGAGAATTTGGAAAATTGATCGAAGAGAGATTGAGGAACAGACAATGGACATAGGAGAGACCGATAAAGAGGTTACCACACAGCACGTGAGGGGTGCAGGGGCAGTAGTAAGGACAGTACAGAGGGACAAAGTAATAAACCAGTCAGGGAAAGCTGGCAGGCCTTATAATACAAGGAGAGGGAAGTCGGAGTCCCGTGTTTTTAAGGCTGAGGGAATGGGTAAGTGACAGGATGGTAAGTACCATGAATTAGGGGTCTAAACATGGTATCATTGGGGAGATTATTGCATTGCTTTTTTTTTCTTTTTTTTTTTGTCAGTGAAAGCAATGGCACACGGCAATGGAGACAGCCATTGCTGGGAAAATCCCACCCACCTTATAGCAGAATTTCAGTTTTATATCGCTCCCTTACCAGGCAATCAACTTCAGACTCCTGCGACTTAGCATTCAAGATATTGTCATCGGGGAAGCTGGGATGGCTCAGTGGGTTAAGCGCTTACTTTGAAGCCCCGGGGACTGAGGATCAAATCCAGGTCCAGCCTATGCGGACCCACATGCTGAACT
Organism: Craseonycteris thonglongyai; assembly: GCA_004027555.1. Lineage (NCBI taxonomy): Eukaryota > Metazoa > Chordata > Mammalia > Chiroptera > Craseonycteridae > Craseonycteris > Craseonycteris thonglongyai. The sequence goes on along the minus strand of PVKE010034096.1, from coordinate 4,405 downwards.
GGGGAGGGCCCCCAGTTCAGTTCTCACTGGGGTGAGACCCTGGCCCAGCTCCTACCCTGTGCAGCCCCACCCACCTGTGGAATGAAACTATGTGAAAAAACCAATGATGTGCAACTATGGAGACTATTTTGGGCCTTTCCCCTTCTCTCTATCTCTGTCTCTGTATCTCTCTGTCAAAAACAATAAAAATAAATCTTAAAAAAAAAAAAAGATACTGTCATCAGCCACTAAAAATGCATATGGTCTAACAAATAAAATTCTTTTCAGCCCAAGGAGAAATGTAAGTTTCTGCTAATCACAGCAATTTCAAATAATTGTCATGATCAACTCCCCTCCCCCAAGGAGTAATTAAGAGTTGACCCAACTGATCAGATGATTTGGGAAAACAGCCAGAATTAGAAGTCAAGACTACCAGATTTTAATTGGTGATATATTATTAGTTTCCTGAAATCTCCATGGCCAACAATTTAACTTTGCAGGTTCTATTTTTCTTCCTTAAAACGCAATTTAAATACTTAATCCCATTCAGCAGGATAGGATGAAGATTAATTGGAATTCACCAACTACAAAGCACTCAGATTTCCTCAAAGATAGTAACTATACACACATAAGGTATTATTATTAATTGAAAAATCAATAGTGAATCTATGTGGTGGTGAGCACTCATTCACACTAATCACAAAACCATTATGGCTGGTGACATGTTCATTCTAGATAAGCACAGTGAGGAGGGGATGGCTTGACCAGGGATAACCAGTCATTTTACAGAACCCTATTCTTTTTATATTGATTTCCTTTGAAAGGCCAGAAATCAGATCATTTGTTGGAGCTTAAAGTCGATTCCTAGGTATATATTCCTGGTTGTCCTTGTTCTAAATACATAAATCCACACAGTGTGCAGAAATAAATCCCAGATGTTTATAGCACATTCTGAACTGAATTGAGAGAGACTACTTGAGTTTGTCAGGAAAAGACGTAGGCCTCTTGAATTCCCAGCCCCTTATGCTGCTGCTTAATTGCATTTCAAGCTGTGAATGATGCTTAGATTGTTTTATTCCCCACGAGGATTCAGAATTACGTATTGTCCCCTAGTAGCTTAAATTTTACTGAAATATGAGGACCCCCATGCCACCCCTGAGGTTGTCTTCTGAAACGTATGTTTTCCCCTTTCTTCTTTAAATGTTCTAGAATTGTAGCAAATGGCTGTTGTACTCATGGTTATAAGTAGACATGACAATGATATGATCCTTGAAATCCAAGGGTAAGAATTCATTCACCCCTAGTTCAAGTGTTGAAACCCCAGCTATTAAAAATCGTATGGCCATCCTTTCTTACTGATGATTGTTTTATAACTGAGAAGCTCACTCCTCCTAGCAGCTGTCACTCAGTAATACAAGTTAAGCCTTAAAAATAATTTGTCACCTTGACATTTCAGGTCACGAGAATACAATTCGATTTACTTTTTCATCTGAGTCACTAAACCTAAAGGGACCATCAATAATTTCTATAAAATCTCAAGTATTAAATATTTTAGGATCCTTGCTTTCATTATTAATGACATGGATGTCAACCCCGTGATTCATGGGAATTTGGGCTTTGAAGAGTTGGGGTGTGTGTGTGTGTGTGTGTGTGTGTGTGTGTGTGTGTAGGTAGTTGTTTTTTTTATCATATCCTTGCCACTAACGTTTCATTGGCTCACCCCTTTATTGATGTGCAAAGAAACATTTTGTTAGGGAATAATCTTTAAAAACAAAGTAGAGTTAAATAGTTTGGGGCTTCACTGAAATAAAGGCACAGTGTTTCTGTAGGTAAGATACATCCCAAATTTAGAAGTGGTATGTTACTTGAAATTCTTATATGGTAGTAGAAAGTGACTAATTACTCCCCCAAAAATAATGGGGAGGACAATTAGGTATAGATGTTCACACCCATATGCACACACACACACACACTCATCATGTGTCTGTGTTTATTTTAACATAGTCACATGGTATGTTATAATTAACAGAGACATCCAAGATTTACTGTCAAATACAAAAAAATGTTGATATTAATAACCAAAGCACCTGTAAAATCACAGTCTCAGATTGTGCTCTAGTAAGCTTGGTTGTTTTTCATACTTTAAAGCCAAATTTTTGTCAAGGATCTATTTTGATAGCCAAGCACTGTGCTACATGCTTGACATTCATGATTTTCATTTAATCTGGATGGCAACTCTACCCATAGAAACTATTATTGAACAATTTCACAGCTGAGGAAATTCAGAGCCAGAAAGATTTAACAACCTGTTCAACAGCATGAAACTGTAAGAATCAGAGCTAAACTTGTACCTCAAATTTGTCTGCAAGCAAATCTTGAGTACTACATTCTTACTTATGCTAAATTTCCAATGTAAGGCAGTCTCTCCTAGTCACAGAATGACGACCAACTAAGAGAACTTGCTATGAACTGAAGGTATGTATCTCCCCCAAATTCGTATGTCGAAGCCCTGATCCCTAATATGACGGTGGGACCTCTGGGAGGTAACAAAGATTACAGTAAGTCATGAGGGTGGGGACCTTGCGATGGGGTTAATAAGACACGACTTTCCTCTATTTCTCCATTGCGCATGTACGAAGGAAACGCCAGGGAAGGACATAACAAGAAGACCGGTATCAGCAAGCCAAGAGGAGATCCCTCATTAGGCACTGAATATGCCAGCCCCTTGACCTTGGACCTTCAAATTTTTAGAACCATAAGAAATAAATGTTTGTTGTGTAAGTCACCCAGTCTGTGGGATTGTATTACAGAAACTCAAAAAGATTAAGACAGATCTTGTAGATATATTACTTCATCCTCATTGAAAATATGGGTAAATTAAGTCCTGGAGACTGTGGTTTGAGCAAAGTTATACAATTAGATGCCATTTTTAATGTCTTTGTGTGTCACTGCCTGTGTTGTATCTCTAGGAATGCCAATGACACAGGCCCTCTCTCCCCTCCCCACCCACAGGAAAGTAAAAGGGTGGGGAGTCTTATTTGTAGGCAACTCTGTAAGTGGTGAGAGCTTCATCTGGTGAGACGCACTCAGCCGGAGCCTCCACAAGAAGGCCAAGGCCCTGCTGAAACCACAAGGAAACACAGGCTATGCCCTGTGTGCTGTGCAATCAGAATGACTCATGGGAAAGCTAAACTCACAATTCACAGAAGGCACGTGGCTCCTGGTTGTTAAAATGTCCAAGATTTCCAGGTGAAATTTTATCATTCTCCCTTGCCTAGATTCTTCTCCCTCTCTCTGAAATTTGCACATAAGCAAATTCTCTAAATATAACCATCACTCTGAGAAGTCAGTGTGCACAAGGAGAGTGATGACTTGATCCCGTTTAAGAACAGTTTAGAGTCAATCTCATAAAGTGGTCCCGCTTCTAAGTTCTTACTTTTCATCACTATTTGGTGAAGACCAGAGCATGGTTATATCAAAGAGGGTTAAATAAATGAGACTTTGGTCCAAGATACCCTTTGTTGTGGTAATGCTTGCTAGACTGTAATAAAATGCATGCAGCCTCCGGACACATTTTCCCCAACCTACCCCAAACTTAAATGCCCAACAGTCATGGCAACATAGAGGTGATCACTTTAAAAGTCACTCCTCCATTGCTGAATCTTGTTAATATGAATCTTGAAGAAATAAGTCATTATTGCTATGTACACTGAATGTATTTTTGGACTGAACAATATATAGAGTTTAAAAATAAATAAATAAATAAATAAAAATAAATAAAAACAGGGGAAGCTGGGGTGGCTCAGTGGGTTAAGTGCTCACTTTGCAGCGCCGGGAACCAGAGATCGAATCCCGGCCCCAGCCTGTGTGGAACCATATGCTGAACTGGGAGCTCCCCCAGTTCAACTCTCTCTCTCTGTCTCTGTCTCTGTATCTCTCTCTCTCTCTCCCTGTCAAAAATAAATAAATAAATAAAAATATATTAAAAAATAAAAATAAAAACAGCAATGTAAAAATATAAAACTTAAAGAAATGAAGACTGAAAGCGATACGCATGTCACCACAGAAGGCACTAAGCTCACCAAACAAAGCTTTAGCAAATTGCTACCTTAAAAACCAGGTCTCTGGGGGAAGCCGGAATAGCTCAGTGGGTTAGGCGCTCACTTTGCAGCGCTGGGGACCAAGGATCGAATCCCGGCCCCGGCCCGTGCGGAACCATATGCTGAGCTGGGAGCTCCCCCAGTTCAGTTCTCTCTCTGTCTCTGTCTCTGTATTTCTCTCTATCTCTGTCAAAAATAAATAAATAAATAAATAAATAAATATATACTAAAAACCAGGTCTCTGGAAACTGTACTGTCCTGATTATATTCGGGGATTTTTATGAATATGCATTTCCAATGTCTCCCATATAAGAACAAAGAATGTG
>PVKE010034095.1:0-17571 GCA_004027555.1 Craseonycteris thonglongyai | reverse complement strand
TAACTTTGTTTCCTTCACTGAGGGATGTTTGGGAGGGCGAGGTGGGGGGTGCAAGAACGAGCTTTCATATCTCCGCATCATGTAATATTGTTCTTCAGTGATCTCTTCCACCAGAGTCCTGACTAGGATTAATTCCGTATCCTGAGTCAAATTACTAATTAACTGAACAGTCATATTCAAGCGGCCAACAGGAATTTCCCAGCATTCGTTGGGGTTGGCCAAGTCACTTATGAGTAGATAAGAATCCGTGATAGCTTCCTCCAATCGCAGTCCTGGGGTAGCAGCCAAAATGTCTTCTTCAATAGAAAGATCTCTCACAGAAACCTTCACATTGAAGGGCAAGTGGAACTGTGCACACAGCTCAGATATGTGGTACTGTTTCTTATCGTGAATCACCTCAACAAAGCCTCCTTCCATGTACAAAGGAAGCAGTGCTGCCTCGTAGGATTTTTTGAGGATTTTTTCACAGGCCAGAACATTAACCACTTTTTTGATTCCCTCAGAAAGCACTTCAGTCGTCAGTGAGTGATGCACTAGAAACTGGTCCCCGACAGATACAGATGACAACTCATGATGAGCGGGATGAAAGGCTTTAGTGGCCACCACGTGGAGAGGTTCCTTTTCACTCTTAGCAATCTCGAGGTCATACGCTGTTGGAAACTCCCTAGGTCGCCGCTTGAATTTGCCCTTATAGCTAGTGGGGATCAAGAAGTGTCTTTTAGGAAAATTGCTTCTAATTTCTGAAGCTAAGATCCTCGATGCCTGGTATTTTTTGTGAATCACAATGGTTTTCCCAGGCTGCAAAATGTTCCTGGGTAGCTGGTTTCCGTGAAGCGCTTCTATGACTTCAGCCACTATGGGGAACTCCTTACTGGCCATTACAGAAAGATCTTGGGTGGATAACAGCTGAAGGAACCAGTTGGCATCATAACTGTCAGTAATGTCTTTGACTTCAACATCTAAATTGGGGAGGATGCGGACTATATCCTTTCGGACTGAAAAAAAAAAAAAAGTCTATGAAATTTCATGCACCAAAATGTTACTGGGAGGTAGTATTAGAATATCTCTGGGCACCAGAGATAGATTTCATTTAAAAAACTACAGCAAAAACAAAAACCTCAGATGTTTATGATATAACATTTGTTATGTGTAACTTTCCTTTCTACAAATATTAAAACAAAATAGGTTATATATAACCTCAGCTTGTAAGATAAAACATTACTCAGTACTTCAGAGCCTGAAGAACCTCACCAAAATCACACCCTTCTTACCACAACCTAAGGATAACCATTCTCCTGATTTCTAGTGTTAATTATTCCCTCTTTTCCTTTATAATTTTATCACATATAATATACATGAATATATGTGCATGTGTATAAATTTATATGTGTGTGCATTTTTTCCAGAAGGTTTATTATCTTATGTAAAATTATCTTAGAAGGAAGTTTTGGTGCTTCAAATTGAAATAAGACCCTTCCTGTGTAAAGCCTAAGGCATATATTCTTTAAACAAAATTGTATCATGTGGGGTATAGCCACATTGCAAAATAATGGAATCAGGTACTTAAGATTAATATATGAAAATGAATAACAACATGCAATCTTTTTAGTTCTTTCTTTCTCTACTGGTGCTACATTAATGCCTAGATACAAAGTGGCACAGGACGGCTCACATCAAAGGTGTCACTCCAGAGCCCTACATATGCTGTGTCACTGGAAACTAATGAATCCCTCCATATTCTTCCCAAGAATCCACGGTCACAGAAGCATATTTTGGGGACTATGGAGACACTTAAATATTGTCATGAAATGATCTGCTCCTCATGTACTACCCCACATAGTAGCTTTATACATGATCATGCATTAAAAAATAGTTATATGTTTATATTAACAGGATTTTATAATAGTTTATATATTTTTGACAGTTTCCTAATATTTTATGCACTATCACATTTTCATGATCTATCATTATTTCCCATTATCTCTAGTTACCCTTATGTCAATACTCTTTCTTCCTTTATGCTTTTGAAAATAAATAAGTTGGAAGAGTTAGAAGACAGAACTTTCTCTTTTAAAACATTACTTGTATTATTACTTTTTATATTAACTCTTGATGCAACATCTGAAAACTATACCTCTATAACTTGTATCATTATTACTTGTACATGCCATGTACAGAGTTCTTGAAAACACAGAATGAAAAAGTATTATTTTATTTTCTTGTATATAGAAAAGAAGAAAAAAGAAAAAAATCAATAGTTGTCTATAGGCTGAAAGTCAGCAACACTTGTAAAGATTCTTTATTTAAAAAAAATAAATAAAGAGGGGTTAAAATAATGCTTCTTGCTTTTATCAGGTCATTTTATAAAGTTTAGCTTACCCAAACTTTTGAGATTGTTGCCACAGGCTTTCCTGTATCCCAAGGTAATTTTAGAAACTCTAAAATCTCAGTTATATAGATCAGAATAAACTAAGTTTAAGAATTGTGAGTGAGCAATAGATATGTTCATAGGCTCATGTCATTTCTCAAGTCAAGAAAATATGGAGACCCTAATTCTAATCTATATTTGAGCACAGTGAGAACTGTGGGGGAAGAAATGGTCTTAATAGGAGAACTTTGTTGCTGCCAGAGAAAACCTCCAGGCTTGTCTATCTCACCTCTGTTAAGTATTTATGTTTACAGTTCCCAACCTATCTTCAATAGTTTTGTACTAAATTCACTGAAGGTATGCTAGCTTACCTCATCCTACTTGATGTATTAATATTAGTAGCATTTGACAGAATAGGTTTGATTTTGTTCTCTTTGCAATATTTTTCTCACTTATTATTATTACTGTTTTTTATGTTACTTAGGATTCTTCTCAGTTTCTATGCTTGTTTATTCTCTCTCTATACCAAAAGTTTCTCTCCCTCCCAAACATTTTATGTGCCATGTTCCTCTTTCTTTCTCTGTCTATACTCATGCCCACTGTAATCTTACAGTCTCATGACTTTAAGTTCCATCTATATGTTAACTCCCCAAAGCATACTTCTAGACAAATATTTCCCAACCAAAACCTAGTTTATCTGCTGCTGTTTTTCATCTTAGCTATTGAGGACTTCAGTGTCCTTATTCAGTCCAGAAATCTCAGAAACATACTTAGCCTTTCTTTTTTCCTAACAACTAATATTCATTACATAGGACTACACCATTCTAAGCCACTTTCTCCCTTGCCTGGTTTGTTGCAACGGATTTCTAGTCAAATCTGTATAGTGCACCACAGATTCTTTTTAAATGTTAAAGTGATCATGTCTTGCTTCTGTTTATAGACCTACAATGGCAGTTCTTTTCATTTTGAATAAAAATCAATATACTTACCATAGTTCTGGGTACCACTTGGCTCTCATTTGTCACAGGGTTGCCTCACTCTAACTTATTACTGCTTACTTTGTATTCCTATTTTTAATAAGATCATTGCATCCCCTATTTTCTCTGCTTGCTACACCCTTTAGCCAGATAAATTTATGGCTACCTTCTCATCATCATCTTCTTCAAGTCTGCTTAAATATAATTTTCTCAATGAGACTTTTTCAATAAGTAATTGTCATAGACTGAATGCTTGTACCCCCCTAAAATTTGTATGTTGACCCTTAATCCCCAATGTAATGGTATTTGGAGGTGAGAACTTTGGAAGATAATTGGGTCATGAGATTAGTGCCCTTACAAAAGGGACACAAGAGAGATCCCTTGACTTTCTGCCATGAGTGCACAGTGAGAAGACAGCTGTCTGAAGTTGGAAGTGGACCCTCACCAGACACCAAACCTGCCAATACCTTGATCTTGACTTTCCAGTGTTCAGAACCATAAGAAATAAATTTCTGTTGTTTGTAAGCCACCCAGTCTATGGCCCTTTGATATAATCACCAAATGGACAAAGATGTCTCTCTATTTAAAACTGCAGCTCTCTCTGTCCCTTGCCTTTCTCTGTTTCTCTATTTTCTATGTCACCCTTCCCCCTCAATCATTCCATATAATTAATTTGCTCGTTCATTACGATAATTGTTTATTGCTCATTTTCCCCCATTGGAAGATACGTTCCACAGGGACAGGAGCCTTTGATTGCTTTGTCCACACATCTATCCCAATATCTAGAATAGTTCCTGGACAGAGGAGGTACTCAATAACTGAACTGAATAAGTAAAAACAATTGCAAGATTAATACCCTTGATTGAGCATTAGAAGATGTGATCCTTTAAAGTATTTTAAAGGAAATCAAAATACTTGAGATTAAGAGTGAACAAATTAAATTAGGAATTTAGCAGGTTAATTTGACAGCACAAGGGGAAGAGAAGCAGAAATCAGAGCATTTGCCTTTTAGTACCAATTACCAGGAAGCCCATAGATACCCAGTGTATGTAAAACTTGAGCTGCCTATTTTGCATGAACTTCAAATTTTACATATTTTGCTCTCATGTCTGTCAATACATGAAAACAAAACCCTGTTTGGTTTTTTATACTAATCTTTTTACTACTGTATGTTTTAATTTCTCCATAGCCAAAAGTTAAAATAAAAATTTATATTTGTTTAAAATGTTGTAGATTTTAGTAATTTCATCCTAAGTTTTTAAACTGGAATGGGTGTAACTAATTCTTATGACAAATTTTATTATATTGAAGCATGTGTCCAAGAGAAAGGTACCATAATAAAATCAATACTTCTTTTTTCTATAAAACATTACATGCTTACAAAATATGTAAAGAAAATAGGGGAGAAAAATAAGATATAAGACTTACAATACTCTATCAATTTATCAGTTTTAGACTACTACTGTTTACATTTTGGTATATATTATGCTAGTCGTGTGTGTGTGTGTTTGTGTGCTTGCATGGTGCAAATTCTTTAAACAATCATTTCTTATTTTACAATTGGAAAAACTTAATACTCCCTTTACCCACCCCACCCCACAAAAAAACAAAAACAAAAAATGAGGCATAGAGAGTCAGCTAAATTAAAAAATTTCCCAAAGTGTTATCTTGACTTCAAAATTTTAAGGAAATAAGAAGGCAGCAACTCAGAGCACAAGAGACATTTATGAAAGTGTTTGATACAATTTTTTTTATATCAAAGTAATCTGAAGTAAAAATTATTTCATAAAACTTTAGACTTCTCAAATTTTTTTTGTAGATGAACATGAATCATTGCTTGGTTATGATTTCTGGTTATATAATGAGAGCTCTTATTTAAAAAAAAAAAAGGTCCATTCCATTGTCTCTAAAAAATGTTGCACTGGTTTTCTCTGTATGCTGCTGAGTCATTTCACTACATCTTATCTTTTTGCCTATTCTTGCAGGGAAAGTCCCTTTACAGTTATGGCTAATGTTAATCATAATGCAGAGCTCTTCTGCATTTCCCACTGCAACAACTCCTTTAGCTACTTGTGAATTTTGAAGACTCCACTAATCATTTTCTGAGAGAAAAAAAAAATTTACATTTACACTTGGGTAATGTTGGGCAATATATGTTTCCTTGGAGAATAATTTTTAATTCTGAAATTCTCTCAATCTCAATTCAATATATAAAAACTTATCTTTTCCCATTGAACCTGAATTAGTAGTACAAGTTTGGAAATTACCTGAGGCAATCTTACTTAGTATTGCAGGCAAGGTGATTGCTTCTACATATGTTTTTTAAACAAGTCAATTCTAGCCCAGCAGTTTCTCTCAATTTCTAGTTCCTCCTATATTATTATTTAACAATAGTAGTAATAATAAAAAGAATTCACACATTTGTTGAAAATTTTCAGTTTTTAAGTTTGATTTCTTTGCCATTTCCTTTCCAAAATTATACTTATTTTTCTCAAAAGTGCTTTCATAAATTTCATCCCCAGCTTTCAATTACTCAGTAGATTGTTTTGTTTACATTTTTTATCACATTATACTCTTTACTGTGGTTATTAGACACACTAATAATTTCTAAGCTCTGTCTTATACTATACTTTTAAATTAAGATTTGCTTTATAGTTCATCCATTTGGTCTCAATTTTCTTTATGAGTATTCATTGAATTAATTTTTTTCCATTTATTTAGCTTTATTTCAACTTGAGAGATGCTTTACTATAAATTTGTTAGCTGATTCTACTCTGGTTCTATTGCTGTTTCTATTTATAAATACAGAAAGTGCCTTTTGGATTGCTTGCTAACATTTGTAGCAGGAAAAAAAAAAATCACCATGATGCTCATTGAGATATCAAGAGTCATTTAAAATAATATTCTGATCTTTGATTGGGCTTATTTGTAACACTACTCTGTCTTTTATATTTTCATTTACTTTATAAAAGCTAAGAAAAGTGAATAGCCATTTCTTATACTGGGTGATACATTTCAACAAGTTTTCTTCATTGATATTTGTGATAGTTTTATGTGTCACCTTAACTCAGCTATAGTGCCCAATTAGTCAACCAAACACTAATCTAGGTGTTGGTGTGAAAGTACTTTGTGGCTATGATTAACATCTAAGATGACTTTAAGTAAAGGATGTTACCCTTAATAACGTGGCTCAACTTCACCTAGTTGAGTGAAAAGCCTGATGAGAAAAAACTGAGGTTTCCAGAGAAGAAGAAATCCTGCCTCAAACTGCAACATCAGCTTCTGCAAGAGTTTCCAGCTTGCCAGCCTATCCTATAGATGTAAAACTTATTAGCCCCCATAATTGTATGAGCCAAGTCCTTAAATTAATTAATTAATAATGATGTATATAGATATATATTAATAATATTAAGTACAAGTAATATTATATATACTATTTCTGTGGAGAACCCTGACTAATAAAACATCAATAATTGGCTGTATAAAAATAAATAAACTCATATACATAGTAAAAACTATGCTTGCTGTTTGGTATTTCTATTAGCAATAATACTGCTGCCTAAAGAAGAAAATGAAACAGAAGCTAACTACAGTAGCCACTGGTTTTAAATATGTTCAGTCATAGTATGTACCTAGACACATTAGAAAAAGCACCACTAATAAAAATTGAACTTATACAAGTGTGAATAACTTTTATGCCAAGAAGTGAGCATTTATTCTCCTAGCTACTAAACTTATATATATGACATTATAATTAATCAAATCTGGTATGAAAATACTCTTGTTGCGTAAATATGTAGATAAAAAAATAATTATTTTAGTTGCTTCATTTATTCATTCATGTATTTTGAATTATTCAATATTGAATATTTATTTAATCTCAAGGGTTGAGAAGATAAAAAATACATAAATTGACTGATACTTTTATAAATTATTAAAATTTATGTTTTATTAAAATTCTTGCTTATAAGTTACACTTATCAGTTAGCAATATTGACAACCATTTTTTTCAGGATTACACTTGGTCCAGGAAAAACTCAGGATGAAGATTAATTTAGGTAAGTACTGAGATTTATGGGTGAAATATATTGCTTTCTACCTCTTTTTGTCCCTCAAGTATACTGCAAGTATAAAGGGGGGGGGGGGAAGAAAAAAAATAGAGAAAAAGTTTCAATGAATCGAAAAGATCTCTGTAATTCTTAAACTAAATGAGGACAGAACTCAGATGACAGAATGGTAAATTATTTGGCAGAATGAAAAAATGAAAACTTATGTGCCTAAGGAGTCCAATGAAAAGTCAGCCATTTTTTTTGCCACACAGAAGCCTCAAAGCCTTATGAATTGGAGGCATAAGACTCCCCTGAAGACAAAAGGGAAGTTAGGGGCAAAAACAAAGACATTATTTAAATGTCTGAAGAGTGGGTCAGCCTGAATCTCCAACTGTAATCTGGGGAAGATAGATGCTGACTTCTTCCATCTCTGTCTCTGTAGGAAGCAGTTGATATCAGATCCCAGAATATGGAAACCAGGCATAGGTTACAGAGAAGCATCACACTGAAAGTAAAGGAGGTAAGTCTATTTCTATTAGTACATCTAATAGTGAAACCTTCAGCAACTCCTCTGCTCAAGTATAATAAATTCATAACCCCCAGAAGACAGTGAGAAAATTCTTCTCAGGTTAAACTGAGTAAGATGTAGAGGAAATGACTTGCAGAACCTGAATTTGGGAAAATGTGATGATGAAAAAGCTGGCAAAATGAAACCTAAAATTGATAAACAAAGCGTGTATATATATATATATATATATATATATATATATATATATATATATATAGCCTCATTTGTTACTTTTTATAAGAATGTCTCATGTGTAAATATAAACAAATGTCAAATCATCACCAAGGATTCGAGAAAAACATTTAACAAGAATGACAAACTAAACTTCTTTTGAAGTCTCAAAGAGGCATATAAAATAGAAGGAAAGGTAGACAACTTTAAAAAATCATAAAATATTCTCAGAGAAATAAGATATTGCATCTTTAAAACAAGAATGTGGTAACATTTTAAAAATTATGTAAGAAATAACTCTTGGAAATTAAAAGTATGAAAGCTAAAATTAAAAATGCATAAAAACAGTTGGAAATGTAGTTAAGAAATTTTCCCTGAAGGTAAACCAGAGACGGGAGACATAAAATAGAGAAGATTCCTAGATCAGTATGGGAGCTTCAACAGGAGATTGGAAGTTACTGAAAGAAAGAAGAAAAATATATAGTTAAAAAGAAATTATTAAAGAAATTATCCTGGAAATGAAGGACCTAAATTTCCCTACGGAAGACTGCCATCACAATGAAATAGCAGACCCACCACAAAGCACATTGCAATGAAAGTTCAGAATATCATGGATAATCTTGCAAACACAATATTGGAACATATTATAACATGAAGAAGCAAAGCTTTCAAAATTCTTAGTAGAAACTATTTTAAATCTGAAATTTTATAAACAATTTTTCTATCTTATGCAGGTGTACAATTCTCAGGAAACAAGGAGGGATGGGCTTCTCAAAATCAGAAGAAAACCAAAGAAAGAAGTTATTTGATTTCAGGAATTGCTAGTACACACAGGAGCAAGTCAAAGTGGGGAACCACCGGGATGATTTTAAACATAAGTCCCAGGATAGCACTGTTAGAAACTGTCTCTCTGTGTCCCCTAGTGTTCATATTTTAAAACTCTAGCTTTCCGTGTGATAGTATTTGGAGGTGGGGGTCTTTGGGAGGTGATTAAAATTAGATGAAGTCATAAGAGTGAAGCCTCTGTGAATGGGATTAATGACTTTATAAGAATTATGAGAAAGCTTGCTTTCCCTCTCATCTCTCGACCATGAGAGAATATGAGTATGATGAGACATCAGGAATCTGCAAACAGGAAGAGGTTCCTCATCAGAACTCGACCTTCCTGGAACCCTATTCTCAGACTTCCAGCCTCCAGAACTGCGAGAAATAAATTTGTTGTTTATAAGCCACCCAGTCTATGCCATCTTTGTTCTAGCAGCCTGAGCTAAGATAAGCACCTACAAGGAAGTAGTAGATCTAGAGAGAAACAAATGCCAATTAGAGTACGAGGATGAAGGGTTCCAGAAGAAATAGTTGCAGGGGGAGAAAATAATACAGAAGGTAGATTTCCTGACAGTTTTGTGTTTATGGAAAACTGCATTGAATGTTTTTTTTTAAAACAGAAATGTTGGAGAAGACTTGAAGTCTTGGGAAAGGACTGAAGAAAACCAAGTGTGAAACAATAAGGTCAGCCATCATTACAGAAAACCAAAGAGTTATACAGATATGGAATTATAGTCACTATACACCACTTAGTTTAACAGTGAGTTGTCACAATAAAGGAAACAGAAATATTTAACCATAACTGCATATACTAAGAAAATGGGAAAGGAGAAGAAGTAGAACTATAAGAGAATTAAATTTTCATCACCCTATGTGAAAGTGGCTAGTTATTGTATGAAGTCGATGGCTTAAAAAAAAATAGCAAAATCCCTTTACCTAGAAATGTAACTGTAAATACAATAAAGCAAGGACAAGATGTTTAAAGGTGTTAACAGCAGGATGTAGGGGAAATTTGGGTATGATCAAGGGCACAAAGTTTGCTGATAACTTTGTTATGTCTTTTTACCACTATTTGACTTTTTTGACTTTGATAAAAATTGGATTTTTAAAAATAAAATGAAAGAGATAGTCTTTTTCTCAGAATACTGAATGATCAATGTGCTCTTTCTGCTATCTATTTATCACCTATTGTACAATATTTATATACTGCCTTTCTGATATTACCTTTCACATTGTGTGATTTCAGTCTTCTGATTGTAAGCGAACTAATATATCATATATCTGAGGAAAAAGTGTACTCCCAAGTTTTGGGAGGCATTAAATTTTTCTCCTGAAAGAAGATGCTGCTTTCTAACTCTTAAAATTTTAGTGAGGGAAAAAATAACTGTTAATCTATATTTCATTGTTAGTCTTCTTTTATTTTTATTTTTTTAAGATTTATTTTATTGTTTTTGACAGAGAGAAACAAAGATAGACAGAGACAGACAGACAGATGGGGCAGGGGTGGGAGTGGGGAGGGCCCCGAGCAATCTCCATAGTTGTATGTCATTAGTCATCAGTTTAATCTATATTTCAAAAGATAACATCATTTAAAAAGTTTTAATGAGAAAGACTTGGATTTTTATATTTGATCTCAGACAAAAGGCTGAGAAGTAATGGGACTTTTGAATTTTAGAAGCAAGTTTAAATAGCTGACTCAATTTTTTATTTGCAAATATTATGCATTCCTTTCATTACACTAATATAAATGTTATCTTCCTGTGAAAGGGACAAATAGATTTTTCTATGACTTATATGAGACCAGTAATTAGAAGTCTTGGACAATAATTTATATCTGTTTTCCAAAGATATAATTAAAAAAATTTAAATGTACATGAGAGTTAGAGGGATTTCAGGCCTATAGTGCAAGGTGACCAGACGTCCCGCTTTTGGCAGGACAGTCCTAATTTTTAACAATTTGTCCCACGTCCTGCAGCATTTTAAAAAAGTCCCGATTTTTGGAAAGAATGCACAACAAGCTAGGGAACAGCGGGCGATAGACCAAATTTTTAATCAAGAACCCCCTCCCCCCCAATCAATGGTGTCCCGCTTTACCAATGTTAAAATCTGGTCACCTTACTATAGTGAGAATTATGATCAAGAATTTCCAGAAACAAATATTTTATTTAAACACTTTATGCTACTTTTCTTTTTTATGGTGACTACATTTCCACATTAATCCATATATTATAATAGCACTAGGTCTAGAATATCTTTCATTCCCTCTTTTCTCTATTTACTTACTATGTTCTCTTTTCAGCCCATCAATAGTTCATAACTTCCTGGAGTTCTCAATACTTTTCATGTTTTTTTTTCCCTCTTAAGTTTCTCAAAACTTTCTACCTTTGGCTCATGTTTGTTCTTTTTCTTGTGACTTTAGAAAGAAAGGACTTCATCCAAGAGAGGTTTCAACTGTGCCTTCCACCCAAAGCCATTGGAAAGCCATTTAGTAACAAGCCCTGGACTTTAAGGCAAGTTTGAATCTTCAGCTTAAGAAAGAATAATAGACCAAAATCTATTTAAAAAGAAATGGTCTACACTTTGCATTTAAAAAGAAAAATGCCTGGGGAAGCCAGGATGGCACAGTGGGTTAAGTGCTCACTTTGCAGCCTCAGGGACCAAGGATCAAATCCTGGCCTCTGCCTGTGCAGACCCATATGCTGAACTGGGGTGTGCTTACCATATGGGAGGTTCCCAGTTCGGTTAGGTCCCTGGTTTGAGGGGGTGCACCTCCCATGCAGGAGGCCCCCAGCCCAGTTCCCGCCCTGCACAGTCCCTGCCCATCTGTGTGGAACAAAACCATGTTGAAAACTGATGATGTATGACCACGAACACTACTCTGGGCCCTCCCCCTAATCTCTGTCTCTCTCTGTCTCTGTCCAAAAAAATAAATCTTTAAAAAAAAAATAAAAAAAAAATGCCTACAGCAACAAAATTTTTAAGAATCAGGCATTTTGTGTTAAATGCTTGTCCTCTATTTCCCAGGAATATTTTTCAGTCAGTACACATTCAAAGCAGTCTCACAGAGCATCTATCCTGAAATTGCTATACAATAAGAACTAACATTTAAAATAATCCATAAGAAATTAAAGATGCAAAATAATTAAAAAGAAAACTCAATTTTAACATATTAGGGAATGAAAATTGGACTTGTAACATTTTGGGAAGTATTTTGTTTCAACCGAAGGCTTTGTTCTGTGATCTTTGTTAGCAGGAAACCGTATTTAAGTTTACCTAAACAATTCACTTAAAATCCTCTGCTCTTCAGTCAATATTTATATTCAACAGACTGTACCACCATTCAGTAGATCAAGTCAGAACCCTTAGAATAAGGTTGACTTTTTTACCCCTTCTAATAGACCTCCAAATTTTACTCGTTGTACTTTGTAAACACCTGTTAAAACCAACTACTTTTGTCTGTAACTTTGAAATTACTATTGCATTAATCTCCCAGCACCTTACCATAAACACAGTGGCCTCACAATACTCCACTGCCTCTGTTCCTCCCAGCTGAAAAACCTTTATTAATGTGCACTTTAGACAAGTGTTAACCCTTAGCATGTATTTGAAGATGCTCCATGACTAATTCCACTTCTTTCATTGCATAATTTGATATTTTTTCAACCTTCCTTCTCCTTTTTATACCAGCTGCACTGCAGCTCCAATCTCTTGTTAACCTGCTTTACCACAAGCTGCTACCACTTCCTTCAGAGTTGTTTCCTCCTTCTTAGCCTATCTCTATTCATCCTTCATGTCTTAGTTTAAATGCCATTTCCTCAGAGAAGCCTTTCTTGATACCTAATCTAAACTCATTAAATATTTTAACCACCTTGTTCATGTTCTTAGGTTCTGGATTGGCTTTCATTTGCAGCTGTGTGATAGGCAATGCCAATAGTTTTAGAAAATTAACAAATTTTAAAATGAGAAAATGCTATCTATCATTTATGAAAATTTAGGAAAATTCATTTATTAACTTTGATTGCACTCTTCGGGATAGCTAACAAAACACTAATGTGAGGTGTAAAATTTTAGTCAGCAAAAAAAAAATCCTGTGGCCTCAAATTTTTGGTAATAAAAAAAAATAACCACTACTTGAATAAATTTCTGGTTAAATACTTATATGTAACAAAATATAACATGGTTCTAAAACCTACCCAAAAGTTCACATCAATTTTTTTTCATAATTGTGCAAGTGACCAACAATATTGATGGGAGCAGAGATATATAGAATTTAAAAGAGGGGTACAATTTAACCAAATAGTTTTGCACACTGCTTTATGTTCTCAAGTGTGTTACAAAAAGTACGTGAATAGAATGTATTTCAGTCTCAAAACAACACCCAGAGGCAGAAAAAAAGGGAAAACATGTGCTTTGCAAAGAATCATCCAAAGCTTCCATGTACTAAGTTACTGATCCAGAGTTAGAATCCAAGATTTTAGACTACAAGTTCAGAACTCTCTGCTCCAAAATTTCCCTGATTATGTGCCTAATCTTGAAAACTCGAGGTATTAACATTTTTATGATAACAGACCTCTCTTCAGCTATTCCTATTTTAAAATACAAGTAACACTCTGAAGAGTACAAGTTAAATACATGTATGTGTGAATTAATTTGTCATATCATTTCCCTTAAGTCAGAGAGACACTCAACTAGTACAGAAGATATATGACCAGTGTCAGTGGCCTAAAAAAAGGTTTTCACAAAAGTTGGAGTAAAGGACATATTAAGGAAACTGCATTTTAACCTTCCTTGACCACTTCCACACAAGAAAGTCTCTTTCTAACCACACACATTCTGTATTAAAAAGTAAGCTCTTTTCTGACTATATTTAACTAGCAGTGAAAAAAAATAAGGGTTTAATTTGTGTGTATGAGACAGTATATAGCACCTTATATTTGGAAAGCTGCACATATTTTACATGTGTTTGTGTGCATTGTTCAATTTGATCCTTTCCGCAATATGTGTCTTGCTTAATTACGGAAGAAAATCTAACTCCCAGAGGGCTTAATGGACAAGTCAGGAACAGAGTCCCATTTTTCAGACTTTAAAGCCTTTCTCCTTCCCAAACCCCCAAATGCTCCTATTCACAGAGCATCAGTCTCAGTGGGTACTTACATTTCATCACACCTTGAATTTCATAAACAGGCTTGAGAATCAGGGTACCATAAAAGTCTTTAGGGAATGGATTCATTAAATCCCACTTATTTGAAAAATCTGTAAGTTTCACAGTTCGTGTTCTGTTCTTGGGGATCTTCCACTCAACAATCTCCTTTAAGGTATAAATATGTTCATCTTCACATTCATAGAATTCTCCTTCTTGTGACAAGGGCAGAGTAAATGAGTGATTTTGATGATTCCTTACCACTCCACAGTTTACCATAATTTCTCCATTGATCTCTTCGACTGAGTTGAGCATGATTTGCTCGCCCTGCTTTATGGTGAAATGCTCTAGTTTTATATCCTTCTGACGATAGAAGCAAGGATGCCCTAGTCTACTTGGTCCAATATGGAAAGTCCTTGTAATTTCTTCCATAGTAAGGTATGGAGTTTTATCAGCAACAATCTTAAAAAGACCTAAGAACAAAAGTGTGTGAATTACAGAGAGTTCTTACAATGAAAGTTCTCATACCAAAATAAGAGCAAGAAGGCTATATACGGTATAATACAACTATAATGTAGTTTTTGAAATTAATGTATCTTTTTAAAGATTAGAAATACTTGTTTTTTTTTAAATTAAGTTTATTGGGGTGAATTGGTTAATAAAATTATATAAGTTTTAAGTATGAGGGCTGTTGGGAAAAAAAATCTAACCATAAATGCCTGTATTTTTCATATTACATGGCTGGATAATTTCTGGATAGCCCTAGTATACAGTTATATAATACATAATCTGTTATATTATATTGTGTATTCACCACCCAAAGTCAGATAGCCTTCTGTCACCATATATTTTACCCTTTTTAGCCTTTTTTACTGTCCTCCACCCCCACCCCACCCCTTTCCTTCTGGTAACCACCATACTATTGTCTGTGTCCATGAGTTTTTGTTTATTTATCTCATTTGTTGCTTTCAGTTTTATATCTTACATGAGTGAAATCATATAGTTCTTGACTTTTTTTGTCTTATTTTTGTTAGCATGATATTCTTATATATGCAATAAAATACTACTCAGCCATAAGAAAAGATGAAACACTGACATTTAAGAGAACATGAATAGATCTTGAGAAATACTTGCTTTCATCCTAAATTTTCTAGGTAAAATTGTAATGTATTGCCTGTAGATTGTGGAATTATCAGACTCAGGCAACATAAATGGAGACAAAACAAATGAACAAAAGTACCTTGAAAGAGAAAAGGCCCTGTTCTTGGAAATGGAAACTCTGTAGGAGACATTGGCTGAGTGATCTTGAGCAAGACATTTAATCTCTCAAGATCACGGTTTTCATTTTTAAATGAGAGGATTGTATTAAATCACTGTTTCCATAAATATAATATCAATAGATAACAATGAAAATATATTAAAAGATTTCATGGGTATATTAATAATTACAAAGCAATATACATGGAACTAGATAATGGTGCTTGTTATATAACATTATGACTGTACTTAAAGACACTGAATTATACACTTTAAATGGTAAACTTTATGTTATGTATATTTTTACATAATAAAAAACATCTATGTATTTCCAATTATTTTAGGATTTCTCAGAAATTAGGGACTTACTGTGACTCACAAGAGGAAAATATAATATGCAACATCTCTTAAATTTCTTTGATTAAAGAACTCTTGAGAAAACATTCATTAATAAATCACTATTAATAAATACACTATGATATATTAGTGTTCCACATAGTTCTTGAAATATGCCAGGTTATGTAGTTCTGAATTCTATATTCTTTATTACATATTATCCTTTCTTCTTATTATTTCCCTAATTTTGTCAATTTTGCTGCTTGAATTTTTTCTTTAATACCATTAGAATAACAAATACAATAATTTTTTACTACCGGTATTTAAAATATACTTTTTTATGCTTGTTCACATGTTCAATTCCCCTCTTTGAATTATTTTGATTTAATTTTGTGGACACATCTGCTTGTAGTGCTTTTAGAAATTTATTTATTGAATAAATTTTAATAAATTTCAGAGAAAATAGAATAAAGTAAAAATTGCATAATTGTTGTCTTAACTCAAAAATAAATTGTAAGATAATGTTATAAATTATTACCATACACTAAGAAAACAGTGCATTTAAAAAAACTTATTTACTAGAATGATATGTAAAAGTCATTTATTAGTTCACTCAACATATACATTTCAACCAAATTCATCCTTATATTAAATTATTATTACTCAAGTTATAATGCCTCTTATGTATATTTTAGTTTACTATGCAAAAACTTATGGCCAGTTATTTTTGCAGTTGATCTTTGCTTAAACAAAAAATAATATTTGGATTATTTTTAGATATAAACTTCCTGGAAAAGTGTGGGTGATGCAACCTTGGCAGTGAATGAGTAAGGTAGTCTGTGCAATCTGTCCTGAAATCCTTTAGAAATTGAATAGTACCCATTGCATGGTGTGCTCGATGACACTAAGGCCAAGGAGCATGTACTTTCAAAGGAATTCTTATATTTTTATGGTTTTTTTTTAATCAGGGAAAACCCAATAATATAATATTCTTGAATCTTCCACAGTAAATAAATTTGTGTGTGTTCACATGCACACACATGCACTCAAATATTTAATATAATTTATCTGTGTTTGATGATATATTTCTAAGAGTCCACAATCATTCACAGGGTATAGAAAATTCAACAGTTTTTGTAAAGGAAGTTAAAAAAAATAGCTACCTAATATCTCATAAATAGTAGAGACACACAGTTTTTTCTTTTTCTTTTTCTTTTTTCTGTTGTAGCTATATTGATGACATAAGTCACAGAAAATTAATTCAGCATTTTCTTTCTTGGGAAATTGAGTTCACCTAAGGTAATAACAAACCTAACATGTTATAAAGTAGGAAAAGCCTGAAACCCTAAGGGCCAATATTATTTCAAGTTAATCACACACCTCAGAGCTGTCTTGTTGGTTGTCTCTATTGCAAAAAAAACCCGTCTATAAATCTGTGTTTTTTCTTAAATTACATACATAGTTTAGTATACTAAGTGGCAGGGTACAGAAACAAATATTTGATTAATTTATTGGTTCATATACTATTATAATCAATCCAAAGTCCCTTTTTCTAGACAGCCACTTAATACCATATAAACTAGGCAAGCTTTTAGATATATATTATGTCATAAAGAAACTTCAATTTCAGAATTAACTAAAGCACCATAAGCCTGATAAGCTTTAAATTTGACCAATATTTACTTCACCTATTTTTACAGAGAGTATAGTAGTTTTTACTGGGGAAAACATTTCTTATTCTTCCAAAGAAAAACAAACACAAATTACTTAGGTGCTGAGTAATCATGAGAGTGATTATAAAATAAAACAATACGTGACCTTCATAAAGTAAGTTAAAAACAGAAAATATATTTGTTTCCAAATCAATAGTCACCTATTAA
>PVKE010034094.1:7500-17572 GCA_004027555.1 Craseonycteris thonglongyai | reverse complement strand
AATGTGTCTGAAATTTTTTGCTTTAAGAATTCCAGTGTGAAAGACACAACCAAAAAAAAGAAAAGAAAAAAAACTAAACTAAACACACAATAACAACAACAACAACAAAATAAACCAACAACAACAACAACAAAAGAACACAGCAGGGTTTAGGCCTCCCAGCTCCTTAAAAATTCTTCTTTGGTTGACTGGCTGTCACTCAACCAAGCAGACCCAGTAATCCATCCTCCGTGCTCACAGGAGGCTGGACAGGAATGCAAACTTGACCCCTGGGAACCTAAAAGGTAGCAAGCTTCTGCAACTGAACCATTCCAACTCAGGGATTATGCTGCTGGATATAAAATGAGGTTGTCCTTCAAGATACCAAAACAAAATACCAAGCGGCCAAGAGAAAGACAACTAATGATGTTCGTTCCACAGACCCCCAAAACTTAGAACTAGAGATTTATTCTTTTTACAGAAAACCAGACTTGACTCATTAGGGGAGAATTAAATATTGTCAGTGCTTTAGCTTTAAACCTTTAGTATCAAAGTGTTACCTGGAGTTAATATTTACATATGGAAAATTTTAGAAAAATGTTATGTTTCCAATGAAGCCCTCACTTGGAGAAATATCTGAGTACTTTGGTTGGTTAACCTCTCAATAAAATCATTTTAAATAACAATTCATAATGATCATATTTGATAATAATTAAGAACGCAGGAGTCATTTTGGATAGCAACTTTAGCTCTGTCATTTCTCAACTGTGTGACTTTGTTAAGATTTGTAACACTTGAGCCTCTGTTTCCTGGGATGAAAATCAGAGATAGTGATAATTTCCCCCTTAATTTGCCTCTGATGAATTTAAGTGAGTTAATACATATAAAATACATCACAGTGCCTGACAGAGTGACAATCAATAAATTACTATTATTATAAAAAGTCTTAGACAACTTTTATTGTAAATTTTACTTTCTCAACCACTTAATTATATATATATTACTTAACAAAACACATCCAGATATATAGAACAACTTTTCCCAGCTTTTCAATATGCAAATATAAGTAAGCATCACTTGAACACCTCAGGTATTTTGACACAAATTACATCGTTAAGAGGAAGGGAATCTTTGAGAAGTTGCTTGCATGTCATATGAAATCAAATCTGAAACAAATCAAGCAAATATTATATATTTTAAGTGAAATACAAATGCTTGTTTACATAGTAAACTGTAGTGTCTCAGAAGATGCAGCTGCACATTAGAAATGGAGAAATTATTTTTCTAAATGCATATGCACATATATTTACATATTTATATAACAGGCTACAAAGACACTAATGGAACAGTCTATTATTTCTAAAATAATTTAACACTATTTTCGGTTCTGTTAATAGGATAGGAATTAAACTTTTACAACCCTACACAAACAAATCAAGATAATTCAGATCTCAAGTCCACAAATTGAAATGGAGATTTGGTAATTATTGAACTAATTTGATTAATGGAGATGAATAAGCTAGTACCCATGGATCTATGTTGGTCCTGAAATGCTTGCTTTGATGGTATAAATCAATTTAAACTGGTTAAATGCTAAATGTTCTGTCTTCACAGCACAAAGTGAAAATGAGATTTTGCAGTCATTTAGCTATCTTTATTAATGCAGGAAGCTAAAAACAATTGCCTACCGTGAGATGCACATGCTTATTTCCTGGCCAAATATTGCTTTTGCTCAACAAAGATATCGTCTAAGGCTCACTCATTACCCTCAGTAATTTGGCTCTATGATTCCCGATTAGAGCACTTCATACAAATGTTTCATTCAAATTACTCTATTATGTCATAATCAAAAAACGGGATTTAGCCAAAATGTTTGTTTGCCATCTTGTAAACAGTCAAAACAGTCTGTTGGGACACTCTTTGATATTGATTCCTACTCATCCAGGAGTGGATTTTGGCCAAAACATTTGATTGCTCTTTTGAGGGCTTTTAAAACTGTGTATCAGCTTAGTCTAATGTGAGCCAACAGCTATGCAATAATGGAAGTCACTTAATATTGGGCCAGCTGATTTCTTTGTTTATCCACATAATGACAAATAAAGACTTTGGTCTTAAATATTCCGGAATATAAAATAACACACTGGTAAGAAATGAGTGTTTTCATACATTATTTTATTGGAGTCCCCAATTTAATCCTTAAAGCAATGTTGACAGTATGCTAACATAATTAATCTGATCAGTTTAATCAAAAAGCAAGCAGCAAAGCAATGACCATCAGGTTAAACAATTTACTTAGCATGGTCCCAGCCCCAGAACCAAAACCTTGGCTCTTGATAACAAATGACAACATTTAATTTGATATGTAGAACTCCTGATAAGTGACTGTGATCAGCATTAATTTGGGAAGAATTCAGTTTTCAACTACTCAGGATTCATAATTATCCATGGACCCCCAAATGACATGTCAGTGTCCAAGGTCTACTTAATCAAAACTAACCCAGAAACCATGAGTGTTAATCATCCACCAGAGTCCCTACTGTCAATTGGACACCATGGAAGTTACAGTAGAAGCAGGAGGTATGTTCAAAGATAATGGAATCTAGACTGAGAGCCAAGAGGTGAGACAAGAGCAAATAAATTAAGAATCAAGAACAAAATTCAGTATGGAACTGAGTGCTCAGTTGTATGATACTGCAACTACTAGAGCAGATGCCTGTACATGTCAGCACAGGTTGCAGTAATGAGGGAAGCGGGGACAAATGGCCTGTAAACAAGACACCAAGGATTGTTAAGAAAAGAAGCAATATAGCGCTTTTGGAAATACAAATAGAACAAGTGAACAGTATGACAAGGGTGTGACCATGGGGTTCACTTTGGGAAAGGAGCAAGAGAGAAATAAGGATTTCCTAGCAGGAAGACCACGTTACTGTCCAACTTCACATCCTCTCTTGATACTCGTAATAAGATTCCAAACTGTTCAGACTTCCATGATCTCTGAGAATTATATCTGGTGTAAACCTGGGCCACTGATTTGGCCTGAAGGTACTGTCAATGTCCTCCTTTGTAAGATAAGAACAATAGTGGAACCACTTGCTTACCATTCCTGTGAGGAATAACTGAGCCAATACATGCAAAGTACTTAAAATAGTTACTGGCAAATATACCATTTAGTAAAGCCTGCTATCATAAATATCCTCATTATTATGAGGACTCATTAATCCTCTCTCTCTAAGCCTGGCTCCTGCTTTCAGTCTTGTTTTCCGGTCTTACTTCCTAATCATTTACCCTTTGTCTCAGCCAACTTACACACCTAACCACCCCAAAACACCCCGTGGTTTTCAAACTGGGATCCTCAGCTCACCGTGTCCTAATTCATCTGATGCATCCTTACCCAACTACTATCTTCTGTTGAAATCCTGCCTGTTTCAAGGCTCTCTCATCCTGTGTTGTCTTCCGTATTGTTTCAGATTTACAAGTAGGTAGTAGCTACCTTGTCTAGGTTCCCATTGCCTCGAGTGTGCTCATCACCTTGATCACATTCATCACGATTTCCCCTTCAACTCTAAACTCTTTGCTGTTGGGACCTCACCTAATAGCACGCCAATCAAAGGTCATGCCATTTTTGCTGAATCACAAACAATATACACAGTTAAATGTGGGATATATAGTGTCTATTCATACATAGTGATTATGCTATTTATAAGAAAAGAGATCGTATAACCCTGAGTTTACGAATTTTGACTATCCACCTACAACATCTACATATGTTGGTCATCTGGTCTCTCCACAAAATGATAGCAATCATGCTATGACTGGCTGCTGTCAATATATCTCATGCTTTGAGCTTTTCCTCATCACGGTAAACAAATAGCCATGAACTTCCCTTCCTCCCTCAAAGTGTTGTGAAAAATGGCCTACTTTTGGCACAGGGTTTCTGGTTTTCAAATTGCAATAAGGGATCCCTCCCTGCTCAAAATTTCACTGCTGGAAACTCAATTATTCAGATGTTTTGTTTTGTTCTTTTACTCTTTTACGTTTTACAACAATGATATGATTATTACATGTTGCATAAGCTTTTAGCTGAGAAATGATAGAATATTATTTTATATATATATTTTTTATCCTTTATGGTTTAGTTATCTGGAGATATTTAAACAAGATCTCATATACATAATGGATTCTAAAAGAAATCACTATTAAAATAAGAGCACTTTCAGAATTTGACATTTTGATGTGTCTACCATTTACTATGTCACATGACCTAGAGGTGTATGTTTTATCAAAGCTGAGGTCCCCAACCCTCCAAAAAAAAATTCATTGAATAACATGTTATAAGGTCATATTATCTCTTTATTCAAAATGCTCAAAATGTAAAATTCCCAGTCATGATGTCTGATTTCACACCACAGAAACTCTCCTGTATGTAGTCAGTAGCTTTTCCAGATGAGAATGGTAGCTAGTTGAGGAAAAGAAAGGATGACAAACAGAATTTTGTCATTTGTTGAGAATAGGAGGGGATTATCATGGAAACACTTTCTATTTTTTAACTTTGGCCTCAAATATCTGTTCTTTCCTTACAGCATCATATCATCTCCTAGAGAAGAGTGAAAAACATGGATTCTACAATCAGACTGCTTTTTACTCTCCAGCTGTCTGACTGGGGAAATGGAGCTGTGGAAACTTGTAATTAGACTCGATTGTTTTAAGCCTCGGTTTTCTTGTCTATAACATTGTAATCACAATAGTATTTGTCAACATAGCATTGTTAGATAACTGGACTGAGGAAATCGAGGGCAAACAAATACTTGTTTTTGCTATATTTTCAGTGAACCAATGCCTACTCAAAGTCCAAATCTGAATGGAGGTACTGGCAGTAGATAGCCAGGTTAGAAGCAAAGGACATGTACAAAGAAACTCGAGACCATTCTGGCTAAATAAGGACCCACATCGGAATTATCCACATCACTGAGAAAAACATGCCACCTTACTCTAAACTCCGAGCAATTACTTCAATTCTTCACCTCACTTGGCAACTACAGACAAGGTCTGAATGTCCAGTATCCACTGAAAGTCTTTGTATTTCAAATAAAAATAATAGACGCCGTCAAGTATGTTAATGTCCATAATCATTGTAATTTTTGTAAATTATAACTGTCAGTGGTCACAAACCTACCCAATGAAAACATAAGGTAACAATTTAGCCTTTATATTACTACTCTCAGAAAAGAAGAGCCACTTGTAGGAAACTTAAGTAGGAAGGAAAATTTATAATTTATTCTAAAAATAGGGAGTTCTTTTTTTCCTTTCCCAATGGGATTATTTCTAAGGTAATATTTGCTAACAAATATCTGCAGCCAAAATTTCACCACTGGTTTTAATTTTTAACATAGAGTGATGATACTTCTATTTTAGCTTCTATAGATGGCTTTTAAGGAATATGTTCAGAATATCTAGAATACCGTAACACCATTTCATTAATACAATATACTCTCCATTAACCAGAACTCAAGCAACTGGCAAAAACTCAAACAAATACTGCATTAATCCAGCATGAGTGCTGGTTAACTGAGAGTCTAGTTACATTTATCTGGCACCTACCAAGGTTCCAGTTAACTGAGAACATAGTGTATATAGATTTTCACTATGTTGGTGCCCCAGTAAATAAAATTCATTTGACTCATTATGGTATAATTTCATAAACAGTAAGATTTTCTTCATTATAGAAAATTCTTCTGGAGTGATAGAGCTTTCTGTTACAAATTTATGTGAATAAAACTACATTTTTGGTTCTGATGATTAAAAATTGTTCTTTCTGAACTTCCTTTTTTTAGAGTGTTAAAATTTTATGAATTATTTCCTAGAATAAAAAGTAGTTCTCAATTTAACCATGTGCATTTGTTAGAAATAAAGAGATCTAATTGATATTAACTGTAGGTTTCACATTTCATATTTTA
The DNA here is from genome assembly GCA_004027555.1 of Craseonycteris thonglongyai. Lineage (NCBI taxonomy): Eukaryota > Metazoa > Chordata > Mammalia > Chiroptera > Craseonycteridae > Craseonycteris > Craseonycteris thonglongyai. The sequence continues at coordinate 11,639 of PVKE010034094.1, read as the reverse complement.
TTTTGTCTTCGTCATATTAATGCCATCAACATTGATCAAGTGAAAGACTATGCGATAACCTAATTAGAAAACATATTGGCACATTCTGTTCAGATGCCAATATCCTCAGGGAAAAGTAGGAACTCAAGCCAACTCTATTTTTTTTTCTTTACGTGTAAACATAATAAACATGTTTTAAGAATATTTTTTATTTTGGGAAGAAAAATTCTCAGTATGCTTTTGAATGGATCTTCAAAGGAGGCTTGTTTTTTGGTTAATTACATGTTGCTTGGTTGTTTAAATGTCAAAGCCTATAAATCTAAAGGTAACCCTGCCGTATTTCTAACTGTCCCCCGAATAATTACAGAGTGGAGCTTTAACTGTCATTCATGGGCATCTATTCCATTGTGTGAGAAAAAAAAGAAAATGGCGGCCCCTACATTAGCACATCAGCCCTGGCTAGTGCAGTGACAAGACAGATTAGGATGTATATTAAATCTCACACATGACTGCCTTTCTGTATCAAGGTAAAAAATACTTGCTTTTACATACATGAGAGACCAGTGTTGGTCTGACATCTACATTAATATTGACAGCACATCAACATTTATTTGTACATTCCCAGAGTCAATAACTAGTCTAAACCTGGTAAAACTTAGATAACAAAAATGAGGGGGAAAAAAATCAGGCAGCCTTATTTTCTCATGTCTAAAAAAAAAAAAAAAAAAAAAAAATTGAACCCCCAAACAGCCCAGGCTTTTATGAATTATCAATCCTACAGCCATACATCAAGTGACACACACAGCTGTGACTTGGGAATCCAATTTCATTTGTCAAAAAATAAATCTGGGAGATAGAGAATGGATTCTAGTCAAAGAAACTCCTGCTCAGACAATAACATAAATACTATGCATCGGAGGCTGATTATTTTTAAAGGCTGGATTCACACCATTGTATTAGTTCACCTTCTATACGCTATTTTCACAGACAAGAGGAAATTGCTAGGCAGTCACTGTGCCTGCAAAACAACCACAGACGAGAAACACACAAAGTGTACAAGTTGCTCAATTTGTTTAGGTTGTGTCACATATTTACTTGGAAATCACGTTAAGAACTGGAAGTCCCACTTGCATTGGGTTAGAGGAAAAAAGTCATTATTCACTTTGTTTTAACACATGACAAAACTCAACAAAAGCCTATCTTCATTTGAAGGCAATAGCGTGGTTTCATTCATAATTAAATGTTGTTTTCCAATGATTGCTATTTCACACTCTTGTTCGAAGTATGTTACTTTTTATCATTTTTAAAGATACTAGAGTGCTTTTAAGATGTACACATATTTTAGTTTCACTGAATGGAGAGAGATGTATTTTTAAAAACTCAATATTTAAAACAAAACACTAGGACCTGTGATTCTTCTAATGCTTATATTCAAATGGTTGGCATTTCAATGTTGGCAATTAAGTGATGGCTGGAAGCACCATCATTCAGAAGAAAAGAAATCACGAAAGAGCCACGCAAAGTTCTCTGGATTTTAAATGCATCGTGCAACAACCATTCAAATGCCGCATTCATCTCCGAAGTCAGACAAGGTTTTATTAAAACATGCTTTGCTAAGAGAATACCTTCCTCTCTTCTCCAGCACTCTACGGAAAGTGGGTTCAGGTTAAAGTGATGGCCTCAGTAATAATGATCCCCTTAAGATCAAAGTCATCATATATGTAAGCCTTTGAAAATGATGCCACTTGGCAGACATGACAAAACTGCACCCATGGTCAGAAGTCCTCCTAGCAGTGAAGCTTACTGGTAAACAAAGGCAGGAATGAAAGGCCTGTCTGTGGTCTTCCAAGAAGGCTGTGCTCGCCCAGAAAAGCAAAGCACATCAACAAAAAGATGGAAAGACACCTGGCACTGGAGAAACGTGCACTCTGGTGCTTGCGATGTTTACAGCACTAACGCTGACTAATTAATATCCATAGAGGGCGTCCCTGAAAAAGTTAAAGGGTCCTTTTAACAAGCGACACAACTAGCGTAATTATGAGAGAGGCATATTGTGTCCTTCACCAGAGGTCGCTTTTATGCTCAACAAAGTGATGTCAAATTAACTGTTTTCATAAACAGATGGTCTTTAGGATAATGGCTTGTACTTTTTAATTTCCTTTTTGGCGGTACATCATGCCAAATGTCAGCAATGTCAATAGTCTTCATTAGAAGTTGTCTGATATTGTTGGGATCTTTTGTGCAGATACCCAATGTTCTTCCCCCAATATTAAATGTGGAAAGCAGAGAAGTTTAAGAAGGCACAGAAAGCTAAAACTTTAATATATTTAAACCAAGGGGAAATGAATCCATATCATATTCCAAGATTAAAAATTTAGGGTTTAAAGTATTCATGATGTCTTTTCATCTCCACTACGCTGCTATCATTCAGAAGCCAGACATCTTTAAATACTCTCACAGAAAACATCTTTTGTTCCTAAACCTGATTCTTAACAAGGGGTAAGTAATGCCCCATTTATAACATTTTTAACTCATAGAGTCCACATGTGGCCCTGTCCTAGCATAGCCAGACAGAGTGTACATTTCAAAAAAAACAAAAAAAACTGAACCTCATAAATCTCCAGAAATTCCTCACATCTATTATTTTTACCTTCTGCTGCTGACGAGCCTGTTGGGCTCTGTACAGAGGAAATTACAAGCGCTCCAGAAGATTTGGCAAGAAGATGCTAGAAGAAACAATGGGCAAAAAAAAAAAAAAAAAAAATTCTTAACTGAAGCATCGTATCCAGCTTTGGCTACCATTTACATATTTGAAATTATAGCTAATAAAATTGAAATTCCATTGAAATGGAATAAATTGTTTTCCAAAATCCCTATCTGATTACTGTTGGTGATGTCTGAAATTAAACATGTGAAGCTACACTCAATATACTTTATGGAATTCAACCGAAGACTAGCGTGCTTATTGAAAATCTGTCTGTTTATACTATTTGCCGATTAGGAACCAAGGTACTTGGACCTACCTAAAACTTTTATTCCTGGCCTTGTGATCACTTTTCCTATTAATATATGTTACCAAACAAATCTCTCTTTACTTAATAGATGTTTGGAAGCTGTTGTAACAGCTGTTAAGTAGTAAGGAAATGCCAGTAGAAATATTTTATAGTCACACATTTAAATACCACTGGAAGTCAGAGTAAAGTTGATGCCAGGGAAATGCTTATGTTTAAGGCATATCCCGCATAGTGATAAAAAATTAATAGGTCAAAAAAATCTTTCACCCAAATTATCTATGCTGACACAATCCAGTGAAAACAAATGCCTACCCATCAGGTTTGCGTCTTCCTTCTGGACTCATTCTTACAATCAATTTCTCCACCAATACGTTTTCCTTTTGAAGACACACTGTCTTATAACCCACATAAGAAAATGATCTTAAAGAAAACTTAATTACTGCTAAGCTTGAAGGACACAATTTACATGCTTAAGGTTTGTTAAACATGTAATTGGTATTAGCTATTATGTTTCATTCACCAGAAAGATAAAAATGAATGACTCATCATGTGCAGGTTCATTTAAGGGGAATCACTCTTGAAATAAAGTGGGAGGTGAAAGCTACCCCGAAAGAACATGCAGAAGGAAAGAAACAAAACAAAAACCACGGAACGAATATCAGTTATTTACAGCTCCAAAGAAAAAGTAAAAATCGCATTTCAACATATCTCAGCAAATGAGAGGTCACAACATAATCAATTAACCTCAATGAGACAATTTAGTGAATCAGAAAATACTCACATACCTATGGAGTCTAGGCCCACACCCATAGCTGATGTACTAACCACTGACCCCCCTGCCCCATTTCCTAGCTGTTAAACACACCCAGAAATAGGTAACCAAGGGCCTGTAAGGGCCCTATCCCACTAAAGAAACACATTTTATTACTGCAAAACCAAATCTAGTACTTAAGAAAGTAACTATGAATGTCTCCCACTTGGAATTGGAAAGAATGTAATAGGACTGATCCAATGCTTTCCACGGAATGCCACAGTGATTATTGCCAGTGAACTGCCCCTGGAGTTATGCTATTTCCTCCAAAGTACTGTTCTACCTTTAATTCCATCTACAAAAGGCATGTTTTAAACTCATACTAATATCTTTTT
>PVKE010034094.1:0-2500 GCA_004027555.1 Craseonycteris thonglongyai | reverse complement strand
CCTATTATCTGATCTTCCGTAGGGCACACACGCACACACACACAAAAACGGTCTGCTTGGGGGTAGAGGAAGTGCCAGGAAGCCTGCAGGTGTGAGCCGGTTAAAAGAAAAGGCTGGGGCTAAATAGATTCTTTGACTGTCAGGGATTAGAGTCATGGCACTAGTGGTAACACACATCTTTTCCTTTAATTTACAAAATTTTCTCACGAGTCTGCAAGAGTTCACCCCATCGGGGGCTTTCGGAGGCCATTGAAATGTCTTAAGTTTTAATTAAGTCGGAGTTGTCAGAAGAAAGCTTTTTTGGCACGGAGTCAGGGTCATTAATTACTGCTATCTTTGTTTCTTTCTGTAAAGGGAACTCTGCTGACTTGTGGGATTACTTACCCAGCCTAGATTTTCTACCCTGCAGTTCCCATTCACTTCCAAGGGGGATTTATTAAGCAGTTTACCAATTACTTCCATCAGTTTTAGGTACAAAGCATTGACACAATCTTAGATCTTGAAAAACATTTCTCATTTTTCTCATTAGTGGGTTAGGGTACCGTATGAATAACAAATTTGTCTACCAAAGTCATCCAACACCTGGATCCTTGCGTGGCTTTTTACATTTAAATATAAAGATCCTCTCATTTTTCACATCATTATCTATTCAGCACACCTCCTCATATTCTCACGGCCTGTGACTTCACCTTTTAGGCAGTGCTAATCGATTTCTAAATAATTTACTTCCCAACAGCACATAATTCTACTGAAAACATCCAGCTTTACCTGCTATCGTTTCAATAAGGCAAATATTTTTATGGTTTCTAGATAAAATCAGCTGCTACAATCACTGATAATTTGTAGATTTTTAAAAAAGCAAAAGTTTGACATAATTCCTTAGTGCTTCATATAGCTCTAATATAAATCCATGGTTATTTGGACCAAATATATAGTCTACTACAAATCTTTCAGAATTGGTTGTTTTGTAAAATATTTTCAAATTTCTAAAATACCCCACAAACCTAAATATGTATGATTGATGTATATTTAATTATGAATATAAGCATCAGGAAAATCATATTTCTTTTTTAAAAATCAGGAATTTAAATGTTGACTTTCATGGAAGAATACACTATTTTGAGATAATTTGCTTTGAAGTATAGTTCCCTGAACTATATATATTTTGTATACATTTCTTAGATTATACATAATTTCTCATTCTCCTATTTTATGGGAAAATAGCAAAAAGGAAGCCTTTATTTAGGATTCAAGAAACAAAAATGAAGTGGAATAATTGTCTGAAAAATCAGGACACGTATAAAAATAGAGCACATATGACTCAAGACAGATCTAGTTCTGTCAACCAGAATGACTACAATTAGTCTTTGATCTTAATAACATCTCTTTTTAGTAGATGAACGAAATGGTTTGGGAAATGATTTACAAACTTGGGCAAATCCAATGACCAGAATCACCCATTTCTTTCTGATGAGCATATGATATCATGTCAAAACTCTTTTCTCTAGCAGTCTCTTAGTCATCTGCCACGATTAACAATAGCAAACGTGTTATCACCAAATACATTTCATAGGGCCCAAAATGTCATCAGGGGCACTTGTTGTTATAATCATAACGACTCATCATTATCTGATGATTCTCAGATGAGAAACTTCTGAGCCCAGAATTTGTACTACACTCTAGTGTTTTCATTCATTCTGATCCCAAAACCGGTCACTTTGGATGGGATAGAAAAATTCCTGGTTTGACTGAAGAGCTAATTCTGTCCTCTCTCACAGATAAAACCAACATTTCCTTTGTTTTACTTTTTTGCCATTATCCTCTTCTACTTATTGAACCTGAAATAATGCACCTGAAAAAGCAGGGTATAATTTCCCTCTTGTCCTCAATAAAAGTTCTAAATGTCATTTCTACTCCACAGTAAAAAATATATATATAAATTTTAAAGGGTAGATGAAATGCATTAGGTAATTTAACATCATAGGTACTCAGTTCACTGAAGAAAAGCCAGGCTTTCTAAAAACTAGCGAAGTCATATCACCACACAGATTGTTTCAAAGCCAAATGTTAACGTGAAGCTCATCTTCCAGGATTAAACAATTACAAGATTTGCAGGCTCTGTTCTCCCATCCTGGGTTTATGTGTATTTAGTATCACCCCCAAAAGATACCAAGAGTATAACAGACTATGTTTTTCACCCTAGACCACTTGTTAAAGTACTAGAATAAAGTAAGAACGTAAGAACCGAATCAACGTAAAAAGAGGTGTATATGATATGTCAATCTTAAACTTAGAACTGAACCAACTTGCTAATTATGACTGTCCAAAAAACATGTATAGATCTCTGTAATAATTCTGTAACATTTGAAAGTATTTGATAACCCCATGAACAAATTCTGTTCACCCCTAACTTACCTGAACTTGTTGTGAATATATCTGACTAAGTCTGAATAGACTATTTTGTCCCTGGATCTAGCCCACATTAAAACTTCTCTGGATT
>PVKE010034093.1:0-17572 GCA_004027555.1 Craseonycteris thonglongyai | reverse complement strand
TGTAGCCCCCCAATCCCCCTTTGTTTTTGCCAGCCCCGGGCCGCGCTCCATTCCTGTCCCCAAACTGCTCCTTCTCCCTCCCTCTCCCGCTCTCCCCTTTTTCCTCTAACCTTTGTGTGTTGTTCTGCGTTGTGTGGTTCTCTCAGTTGAGGGTGCTTCTCAGGGTTTCCCCTGTGGGTTCCTTTTTGTTCGTAAGTCCTTTCCCAGGTAGGTGTCTGGGTTCTCCTCTCATGCCGCCATCTTGCTCTCTCCTAAAATAATTTTTAAAGTAGTACTTGCCCTTATAGAGCTCACACTCTTACTGAAACAATGAACAGAGTCATGGGAAATATACTTAAGATGCTCAACTGCGTGTCTCTGAGAAATGAATGCTAATGTATAGATGCATAGCCACATCTTAAGTTAATATAAACTGGTATCAGGAAATCGAATTCAACAATATAGGTGAATAAGAAAGTGGTTACTCAGAAGATTAAATGACTTCTTCATTGTAGAAAAAAATCATTTTGCCTTGGGTTCAATTTACATAGGGAGGACTGTGATGAAATTTAACATTGATTGCATTATCCTTAGAAATGCATGGCATGCATAGCACGGCATTTACTCGGTGGGTGGAGGGGTATGGGTGGGAGGGGAGACCTTTCATGGGATAAGAATGTGAAAAGGGGTTAGAGGTGGGTGCAGCTATTCTGGGCAAGTAATTTTGAAAGGAGGCAAGGAAAAAGCATTTCATCCAGTCATTGTTTCATTCAACAAATATTTATTGAGTAAATATCTGGCAAAGAGGAAAAAGACTAGAAAAGTCAAGAAAAGAAAATTGTTAATAAATGCATTTAGATTCCACACAGACAAATCTTCTTCCCTGAAGTTGACATATTTCGTAGAAGAGTAATAAAACATGCTGAAATCTAAGAGAACTGAATCAAATGAGGACTTGAAAGTGTTGAATAGTAGAAGAGATGTCATTGTTGGCATCAGCAAGACCTGGTTTTGAATCCTGTGCTTCTTGTCTGAGCAAATAACTTACACTCTGTAAAATGGGCGTAACAAGTACTATCTCATATGGTTAATCTCCTATAATAGCCCCCTGGCACATAGAGATGCACCCTCAAAATCACTTCTCTCCTTTTTTCTTCCCTCATTTAATTTTTTTTTTGTTAAATTTATTGGGGTGACGTTGGTTAGTAAAAATTACACAAGTTCCAGGTGTATAATTCTACACGATGTCATCTATGTGTTGCATTATTTGTTCACCACTCAGCATTAGTTCTCCTTCCATCAGCATATATTTGATGTCCTGTCCCTTCTATCCCCTTCCCTCCCCCCTTTCTCTCAGGTAACCACTAAATGATTGACTGTGTCCATGAGTTTTGTTTGTTTTGTTCTTTTCATTTTATATTCCACATATGAATGACGTTGTGTGGTTCTTAGCTTTCTCTGTCTGGCTTATTTTGCTTAGCAGGATGATCTCAAGTTCCGTCCATGTTGTTGCAAATGGCAGTCTTTCATCATTTCTTATGGCTGAGTAATATTCCATTGTGTACATGTACCACAGCTTCTTTATCCAGTCATCTGTCAAAGGACACTTTGGCTGTATTCCGTGAATAGTGCTGCAATGAACATTTAATTTCCAATTTTGCTCTTCACAGCAAACTGCTTGAGAGGCTTGAGAAACAGTACTTGTTATAGTGACCTCTAGGTGGCGTGCCAGCAATGTTAGCGTCGTTGGTTGGAGGGTGGCTCTTTGTGAGAAGGACTATGTCATATCCTCAGTGTTCATGCATGAATATGCCCCTGGCCCACAGTTTTATGTCCCAACCGAGACCTGAGTAAGCTAGTAAAATTGGCAGGAGTAGGGTTTCATGAATATATCCATACTTGTTTCAGCGTTATGAAGAGGTGTTTGTATTTTGTGTAAGACTAGTTTCAGAGGCAGTAAAACGGACCATTTCTTTGGTAAGTATAAGAAGGAGTAATCAGAGAGGGAAAGCACAGGTCATTCAAAAGGAAAAGATGAGTATTTACACTGACTCTTTCCTCTGTTACTGGTGGTGGAGAAAAGCCAGCCTCATTCACTACCACTCTACCAGCTACTGCAAACAGCTGTCAGATTCCAGTGAGAGAGAAGGGATATTTAGAAGGATCCAGAGGAAGGCAGTGGATAGTGGGAAAACCACAAAATTTCTCTATGTGAAAGGCTGGAATAGTGCTCAGAGAAGTTGAGGCGCTAGACCAGCAGACACATCATCTGTGTCACCATCTCTCAATTCCATACCCATGGCAGACATTACAAATCAGTTATGCCCATTGTCCTTGTTGAGGCTGGAGATGACTACAGAAACATGCTATGGTAGCACTCTGCACAGCCATTACAAAATCATGGGAGTTGACAGGTAGGACAAAAGCTCAGCCCCAGGCATATACAGCCGCCCAACTCAAGGGTGTTTTGTTTTTCTTTGCTCTTTTGATTTTTCCTCTGTATGGCTGGCAATGAAATGCTATATCATAAGGCCAAGCTCATTATCAATGAGGACATGTGGATAGTGCAGGAGATATGGGAATGGTTGAGAATGTCTCATCCTCTTATGGGGAAGAGTGGGAAATGTCTTCCTTGTGATCTTCCTAGGGTAGATGAAGCATTTTATGGACCATAGTTGGTGACTCAGAGCCTTTTAGGTTTCTTCCTCAAGTGCAATAAATAGAGAAAACCCACGAAAAGGTGAGCTCCAGCATCTTCCAGCAACTTAGTCCAGATCTCAGATCGCCAGATAACCTCTTCTCTTACTATACTCTTACTAATGTGACTTCATTAGATCAACCGACTTAATCCAAAATTCTTAACATGCTCTATGTTCTCTGGCCCTTATTCATCCCTCTTGTCTCACATCTGAATAGGCCACAGGGATCCAGACCAAAAAACAAAACAAAAATGACTTAAAGTCATTTTTATTTGCATATGGTCTCCTGCTGCCTGGAGGACACTTCCTCCTAAGAAAGACTTACAGGGCTTACCACACATGGCATCTGTCCTTTACCAACCATCCTCTAGGATGGTAGAGCCACCCCATTCCATTTCCCCCTAATAAAACCAGAGCTTATTTATTTATTTATTTAGTTAGTTAGTTATTTATTTATTTTTGACAGAGAGAGAGAGAGAGAGAGAGAGAGAGAGAGAGAGAGAGAGAGAGGTACAGACACAGAGACAGAGAGAGAACTGAACTGGGGGAGCTCCCAGTTCAGCATATGGTTCCACACGGGCTGGGGCTGGGATTCGATCCTCGGTCCCCGGTGCTGCAAAGTGAGCGCTTAACCCACTGAGCCATCTCGGTTTCCCCCCAGAGCTTTTTAACCCGAGAATTAACCCTGGATGTCAATCCAAAAAGAAATGAACCAATGTTTAAGCAAAAGAACAAAGAATGAAGGTGTATTGTTATCTTTAATCTTAATTCCCATTCTCATCAATGTCAGACTGCATGTCAACTGGAGACTTGCAAGCAACTGGAGGAGCAAATATACCCTAGGCTTGAATTGATCCATGAGTGATAGCTGTACAGTTCTGCAGAAACTGTACATCCTACCCAAAGCAAAGAACATGCTAGAATCACAGGACTGAAGAATTGCCATGTTACCATAGGGGCAGCAGCCTGTGAGCCCCCCTAATTGGCTACCAAATGAAGACTGAGTATTTGACCCTTGGTTACATCCATATTTTATACACACAATAGTCCCTCCTTATCCCTGGGGGGATGTATTCTAAGACTCCCAATGGATGCCTAAAGCCTCAGAGGCTGCCCGTTTATATACCATGTTTTTTTCTGCACCTGCATATACTTCATACTTCTCATTGGCATATCCAAATTACCAGCATCACTACTCTTGTGCTTTGGGGCCATCTTTAAGTAAAATAAGGATGACTTGAACATAAGCCCTGTGATAACTTGACAGTTGATTTGATAACAGAGATGGCTACTAAGTGAGTGATGAATCAGATAGGCAGCATATACAGTGGACAGACTGGACAAGGGACGATTCATATTTTGGGTGTTGTGGTGGGAGGAGAGAGTGAGCGAGCATGCTACAACTAGTTAGGTAGATGATAGATAGATAAATGATAGATAGATGATTGATTGATGATAGATAGATAGATAGATAATTAATTCACTGTTCCAGCATCCTGGATGTTCCAAGCAGAGTATGTAATAAAGACAGAAGACAGGCAGGAGTATTCATTTGGGGTTCCATGTGTCTCCTCTACCACCTTGCAGAGAGAATTTTTAGCAGAATTTGACCTCAACTATTTTGACCATGGTAACAAGTCACCTTTTCACTCTAGCTTTCCCTCTAGGGAACAGCTGAGCTGTCTCTTATTCCACTTTTCCCAAGATGTCAATACATTGATTTCTGCTTAGCAGAGAGTAGAACGCTGCAAAATTGAACATGCTCAAATAAAGTGTGAGGATTAGGAGAACGACAGTTCATTGCTATTGTATCCTTTGAAGCTCTTCAGACGCAAGTCTAGTGGGTGGCCTAACTGCCCAGGAGAGGTAGAACTGTGTAAGCCTGTTGCTTCTTTTCATGAGCTGTTCTGAAATTGCCAGTGTCAATATCAAATCGTTATTTAAAGCCTTACAAGTAACTATAATGCCTTGCGTTGTTCTTGTTCTCTGACTGTCTCCTCCAGCATAGGCCACTAGCAATGGCATGCGTGGGGTCAGCATGGTATTCAGTGTAAAGAATGGATCACCCTTAGGAGCTGCCCCGACAGGATGTGGGGGTGTTACAGAGTATGGCAAAGTCCTGGAAGAGACACTGGGATGGTTTAACAGAAAATGTCAACTAATTGTTTGGTACTCCTCCCTTCACAAAGTCAACTTTAATTTCCTGCCTATTAAATGTGGGCTGTATTTAGTGACCTGCTTCTAATGAATAGTATGTGGAGGCAGTGAAGGTGTGTGATGTTGGACATAAGCGTACATAAGGCATTGTGGCTTCCTCCTTGCCCTCTCTCTCTGCTGGAAGCTTGTCAGAGATTGTGAAGACATTCAGCAGACCTACGGAGAGGTCCATGTAGTCAGGAACTGAGGCCTTCTACCGACAGCTACGTTCAGCATCTGAGAGACAGAGCCAGGGGCTCGGGCCTAGCTTTCAGATGACGACAACTCTGTTAATATCTCAGGTGAGGCTCCGTGAAAACCTGTGAACCAGAATCAGCCACTGAGGCTGCTCCTGAACTCCTGACCCCCAGAATACTGTGAGGCAATAAATGTTTAATATATTAATATACTAAGTTTTGAGATTTTTATCACACAACAGTAGCTTACTCAGACTGACCCATTTTAGTGAAACTTCAAAAGATTCTCCCTTTCAAGTAGTGTTTTTTCATTTAAGAAAAAACAGACTCACAGAATGAAATTGGTGGGAGTTGCCAAATAGAGGCTATATGGCTCCTTGTTAGCAACTCCAGTTTCTAATTTATTTGTCCTCGGCTGCCTGCAAGGTCAGGTGCTGGATGCAGGGTTACTCTGTGGCAACAGTTTATTCTTGCTATAACAAGAATCCTTCAGGTTAAGCAACATAGTATATTTCTTGGTTGTGTGTTTGATACATAGAATTATTACTTTTGCTTTCAATAAATCCATAAAAATCAATCTTCATGGTCTTAAGGGGAAGAAATAAGTCAAATACTGAGATTCAGATCTAATCCTTGGCATGCAGGAAAGATTTAGGAGAGAGAGTTTTTGAGTACAGATCTTTTTATGGGACTCAAAAGAATCTGTGAGTGAGGATTAGGGGGACAGAGATAGTACTTCTTAGTCATATGCAGTAGCTGGGCTTGTGTGTTCTCTGAAATATTTCTTCCATCATTATCATCTGCTGGGTGCAACTGTGGAAAGACACTTGGTCTTGAATTGGCACGGCTAATAGTCCTACTTTCAACTAGAGATAAATTTAAAATTAAGACATAAAATTTTCTCTAAATACTTTTTTCCCCGCCACATCTTTAATACAGTGGAAGAATGAGGTTATAATCGAAAGATATATTTTCAAGAAAATTGGACAATATTAATTTTTCTTTACAATGAGACCAATGGAGAAGGGCTGTCGAGTGCAAATTGTTGTTATTAATTTACAAGGTGAAGCAGCACCTGTTGTTTTGGAACTCCGGTCCAGAGCTCACTGTTTTCTCATAATCTTATATTGTGTGTAATTATACAGAGACATTAACTTGATAAAGATGATTATAAGAATCTATCATTGCTGGGGTTTTGATTTATTTGATTGTGAACTGTTAGGGACTTCAGATCAGATGATTAACTTTTACTGTGTATTGATTTGTTGGTGAATACCTGAAATAGTTACTAAAAATTAAGACACAGCATATTTTTACCTTTTCACAAAAATTTGTTTGATTAACAGCACAGCATTTACCCAGTTAGGGATCTTAAATACTAGATGCAAATTTTAAAAAAAAAAATCACTTGAACCATTGACTTCAAATATTTAACACAAAAGATTAAGTGGATAATTTACTTTTCAGGACAAGTTGTGTGTGTGTTTGAGACAGAGGTAGAAGGAGACACTGGTAGATTTTAACCATTTCAGAACTCATGGTATGGTAGACACACAGATCTCATGAGGGTGATAGTTTTAATTTTTGGAAATTTTCTATTCCTTACAAATTTTTGTTCGATTTTTTTTTAATTAATTTTTTTCAGTTATAGTTGACATTCAATATTATTTTATATTAGTTTCAGGTGTACAACATAGCAGTGAGACATTTATATAATTTATGCATGATCCTCTCCCCCCTCCCACCCCCATAAGTCTAGTACCCACCTGGCACGATACATAGTTGTTGCGACATTATTGACTCTATTCCCTATATTGTACTATGCATCCCCATGACTATTTTGTAGCTGCCAATTTGTACTTCGTAGTAATACTTTCACCTTTTGCACCCAACTCCCCAAACCCTTTCGCCCCAACAACCATCAGTTTGTTCTCCGTATCTATGAGTCTGTTTCTGTTTTGTTTGTTCATTTATTTTGTTCCTTACATTTAACCTATGAATGAGATTATATGGTATTTGTTTTTCTCATTCTTTACAAGTTTCACATAACTATTTTTGGTATGTTAGGGAATGGCTTGTGACTCTAGCCATGTGTCAGCCTCACCAAGAAGTCTTGTTACAAATACAGATTTCCTGGGCCCCTCAGGATTCCGAATTGTGGGTCCGGTTTGGTGCTGGTACACCTTCATTATTAACAAGTTCCCTCGGTGATTCTGATGCATAGCCTGCTTTAGGTACTATTAGGGCATTCCTGTGAAGGTCTGCTCCTAGCAGCACGAACAGGAATATATAAGAAAAGACACAACATTCTCTCTCTTTTCAACCACTTATTAGGCCTTAGTTCCAAACTCTGCATGTTTTCTCTTTTTGTTGCCAGAGACATCATCTATCACCTTTGAGCTATGTCTTTCCCCAGGTTCTTACGTGAGGAAGGAGACATTTACCATCTCTAGCCACGTCTCTGGGGTCTGAGGTTCAGCTCATCCTCCAGGCGAGCCCTGCTGATCACTAGCACGTGCCCTGCTCTGTGGCTTCTGCTTCCACGTTTTGCTTCAGTTTATATTAACTGATTTCTGGATCCTTCCTTAAGTCTTAGTCCCTCTAGGGTTGGAGTTCTGCCTTGGTTTTTTTCTGGTCTCCGCCCAAGAAGGTATGTAATTCTTGCTTCAAAACCTCTATCCAGAGGCCAGGCAGTCACCAGCTGGTAGACATCCCCACGCAGCCCAGGATGCTTACTGCCTACCCTGCTCTGATACCATATTCCACCCACACGCCTGCCCAGATACTCTGTGTTGCACCTTCCTGATGGGCCCTGACCCAGGGACTATCCTACTGGGGATAATAGCTCGGGCTGTTCATTTTCTGTGTTCTGGTTAGCTGGGTCTGGTCCAGTGGTGGCCTTTGGCATGACCCAGAAACCAGAACATCTGTGAATCTCTCCAGTCTGTGTAACATGTATTTCCTATTCTGGTTTCCTTTTCCTCGGGGCTTCTTCCTGTCCTGGTCATGGGACATCATGAATGTATAGCTATTTATAATGCTTTTTTCCTGATCTGTAAAGCAAGTCTGTAGGCCCTTGATTTCAACAAATTAATAACAAGAGTTAATCCTACAGAAGAAAGAATTTTCAAAGTGATAGCTGTCTTCCAGCATTTGAGAGGTTGTCATCAAAATGAGGATTTCAGCTTGATCCTGTTAGCCCCAAAGGGAGCTGACTGTGGCTTAACATAAGGAGACTGTTCCCCCAGTCTAACAAGGGTAGCACAAGCAGTCTGCGAAGGAAAAGGGCTTCCATAAGAAGCCGAGTGACTGCCATAGAAAGCCTATGGAGGCAGTCGCGGGGTAGAGTGCATCTCATCCAGCTTTGGAGTCATGCGCTATAGACAGGTCAGCAGCCATGCACTCAGGGGAGTATCAGTTATCGCTCTGTGGAGGGGCATGTGGGTCCCAACCCCAGAAATTATACTGGCTGGCTTAGAGAGGGTGATGGGCCAGCCTAGTACAAAATAACATTACGAATGTCCTGGTATGTCACTTGATACAGCTTACTCTTCTGCCTATTCTGAGACAAAAGCACTAAGGTCACTTGCTCTGCAAAGCTGGTAACAAACCTGTTCTGAAAAGATGGCATATCTTCTGACAGGTCCAGGAAGGTGATGCTGGTATTTGCTGGGGCAGGAACTATGGTTTTAGGATGACTTCTCAATCATCCTTGGAGGTTTAATCATTCAGGTTTTTTTTTTAATTTTAATTTTTTATAATTTTATTTTATTTTATTTATTTATTTATTTTTAAAGATTTACTTTATTGATTTTTGACAGAGAGAAACAGTGACAGAGAGAGACAGAGAGAAGGGGGGAGGACCCAGAGCAGTCTCCATAGTTGACATTAGTTTTCCATATAGTTTCACTCCAAAGGCGGGCACAGGGTTGTTCAGGGCAGGAACTGGGCCAGGAGCCTCCCACATAGGTCCCAGCAAGAACTGAACTGGGGGCACACCCCAGTTCAGCATGTGGGTCCGCATGGGCCGGGGCCGGGATTCGATCCTCGGTCCCCAGGGCTTCAAAGCGAGTGCTTAACCCGCTGAGCCATCCCAGCTTTCCCAGAAGCTTAGTTCTTTTTTTTTTTTAAATAGCTTTATCGTTGTTGCTCTTTTTATTTATTTATTTATTTATTTATTTATTTTTATCAGAAAGAGAGAGAGATACAGAGACAGAGAGAGAACTGAACTGTGGGAACTCCCCAGTTCAGCATGTGGGTCCGCCTGGGCCGGAGCCGGGATTCGATCCTCGGTCCTCAGGGCTTCAAAGCGAGCGCTCAACCCGCTGAGCCATCCCGGCTTTCCCTTATTTTATTTTTTGACAGAGAGAAAGAGAGAGATACAGAGACAGAGAGAAAACTGAACTGGGGGAGCTCCCCAGTTCAGCACATGGGTCTGCACAGGCAGGGGCTGGGATTTGATCCTGGGTCCCCGGCGTTACAAAGTGAGCGCCTAACCCACTGAGCCATCCTGGCTTCCCTAATCATTCAGTTTTATTGAGACTCTATTATGGGAGTCATGATGGCTCACATAATACTATGTGGTTTTAAGGAGCGTTCAGTTTGAACAGCCACGTAAGTGTCAGTGAATACCTCACAGGCATACCACTCTGGGAGGCATCCAAATTCAACTACGCACTCTGTAGTAAGAGGGAACCTTTGGGTCCCAGTACAGAGTGGCCATCCCCAAACTAGCCTATGTTTCTGAGAAAGAGTCACTGTCTAAAAGGAAGCTAAAGTAAAGTTTCAAGATGTACTCTTAACTGTCCACATACATGGCCAGCTCTTTAGACCACGGAACAGCTTACCTCTCACTTGTGGCTCATGAGAGAAGGCTAGATTTTGATGCCTAAAGTTGCTCCTTAGATAAGGATTCATGAGTGACCATATATAAATCTAGTGTTTACTGTAACTGAATAGAATTTTGCATTAAAATCCCATCATCATCCCCTCAGGGTTGGGAGGATAATGGATGGGTGAATCCCAACTATCCCTTTTATTATGCATCTGGAAATTGCCAACTGGGCTCACCCTCTTCCCTGATCAACTCTGCATCTGGTTTTAGATTATGTCAAGGCTCCAGAACTCTGTTTACACAGCATATTGCTCTGAGCCTCCATATTAATCTGACTCAGTCATCTTAAATAGAAAACAAAACAAAACAAGACTAAACAAAACAAAAACTGAAATAAAAACTTTTAAACAATTCTCTAAAAATATGCACAAAGTCAGTTCTAGTAAACACTAACAGTTTTGTTAACTGCAGATCAAATGTCCTCCCCCGCCCCTCATGCCTACCTTTGCTTCTGGTTGATGAGTGACTTTGATGGAAAGAGCATTGCAAACTTCTAAGAAGACTCAGCGTAACTTCTGGCCTCAGAAGCTGATTTATTGGATAAAGGCTTCAGGCCAAAGAGAAAAAGTCCCAAAACACTCTAAGTTAATCAGAGCCATCAGAGGTCTGAGAACTTGGGTTTTCCATGTCAACATTGACAGTCACAAAAACCTTGAAAAACACACCCCTATTTTCATTTGCTTTATCAACTGCTCTTTTTGAGTTTCTGGGGTTGGTGATAAAGTACGTGTGGGGAAGACACACCCTCTTGGTATACCATGCATGGAGGTCAACAGTCTTATTTCTTCTCAAAGTGGAAATTTAAGGAATACAGGCATTCAGAAGTGTGTTACCACTTGACAAAATGTAAAAGGAGGCCCATTTCCTTGGGGAGAATTATGTAAATAAGTAGATCATCAACATATTTCAATTTCTATTACCTGAACATGCATACTTCTGTAGGGTTTTTCATGATTAAAAAAAGAAATCTGAGGCCTGTGCATTTGCAGCATTCACTGACATAAATGCTCATTTCTGAACTGTGATTGTGTATTGTTTCCTGGCTCGTGCTGACTCATGCTCAGTTCCTGCCATAGCCAGGACGATGTGCTTTGGTGATTGCATTTTGACAAAACTCTCTAAGGAGATTCTAGGCACGGCTGCGTGCAACAGATGAGGCATATACTGTGTGTGTGTGTGTGTGTGTGTGTGTGTGTGTGTGTTAGCCAGATGTGGACTACCAACAGATATTTAACTAAAATGCATGTTTCTTAAAACATTTCAAGCCATATTTGCCAGTTTGAGACTCAAATTCGCTAATATAAAGAGACAATTTTCCAAGTAAACATGAGTGCACTTTTCTCTTTTGAATGAAAATGGACATGTCCGGTGAGCATTAATTTTATTGCAAGTAGTGATAGAATAGAGAAAACACACACACAGAAATTGGGGTAGAGGGGAGTGTGATTGGCAGTTTGATCAGGACCAAAATCCACACAGAGATGAAAGTACTTCTTTGCACAGCAAAATCAAAAGCAAAGAGCAGGCAACATGCTGATAATAGGTAGGTAAGTAGGTAGGTAGGTATGTGGGTGATAGATAAATAGATAGATAGATAGACAGACCAACAGCCAGCCACAAGGAATTTATAGTTTCCCACTTTTTTCTATTCCATTAAGGCCATAACATATGAGTAGCATATTTCAGAATATCAGGGAGCCAAAAAAAGAGCTATGATATACTCTAGGCAGAAGAATTACCTAAAATGTCTAAAATCTATTACTCTTTCTCCTCAGAGTGTATAGGAAAAAGTCCAAAGTCCCTCAAGTGGCTATAAATTCTGAGATGATCCAGCCCCTACCTACCTCTTTAGCCTCCTTTGTGCATGTCTTTAAGAAATTATGCTGCTTCTATAAACTGACCTTCTTTTGGTTTCTTGACCTGCCATGTCCACCAGGGCATCTGAATCTTCACACAGTCTAGTCTTTCTGACTTGATTACCTTTTCTCTCCTCCCACCTCAACCTGTTCAAGTGGCAAGATGTGACTGGTTTTTCAGGTCTCAGCTCAAGTGTCACCTTTTCAAGTAGGGTTTCCCTGATTTCCCCATCTCTCCAAGGAGTCAAGGTCTCCTCCATATACATTCTGTTAGTATTTAGAAACATACTAAACTTCTCCTTCACAGCCTCCTTCCCTGTGGAATCCACCGGTTAAAGTTTGCCTTTTCTGTTTTACTGTGAGCTCTGTGTGCTCATTGCTCCATCTAAGAACCTCACCTGATACCTTTCACTTGATCTGTGACTAAATTTGCTGAAAACATTAAGAAGTAAAGCTGACAACAAGAGGCTCTGGGGAAAATGAACACTTGTCTGTAATATGTGAGGGACAGCAAGTATTCATGGGGTTTTGTTGAAATATGTTATGTAAAGCATCTCTTGAAGTTTCTGGTACCCAGCCCTGATCGATTTATACCTTCAATGTAGCTCTGAATTAAGCAGCACAGAAATAACAAATACTTATATAGCTCTACTTGGGTGTATCAAAAGTCCTTAAATTCAGATTACAAATTAAACTTAAGATGTTTTTCCTCGAGCCTGTATTAATAAGCTGTTCCCAACCTCAGTGGCCAGAAAAACCACACCTGGCCTTGATAATCATCCTCAACATCTCTGGCTTACTCCCTAGTAACCACTCGTCAATAACTGATGATTTTATATTTTTTCAATCCATCCATTTCCCTCCATCTCAGTTCTTTCACCCTAGGCCCCCCCAACCATCACTCATTCCTGGATAGTACAGTAAGCTCAGAGGTGGTCTTGTTCCATGCATGCCTTCCTTCTAATCCAATCTTCCCACTTCAGCTAGAGTGTCCTTTAAAAACTTACATCTAACCATGTCACATGCCCACAATTTTATATTATTTGATTTCCAACAGAATAACAGTAACAACAAGTAACATGTTATATGACACTTCACAGCACTCACTATGTGCCAGATACTGTTATTTCTAAGTGCTGTATGCATATTTGCTTATTTAATCCCCGCAAGAAGTTAGGCTGTTACAGGGATTTACTTCACTGTAGAGAAATCAGCCCACAGGGGTCGAACAGTTTAGAGCAGACCACACACACTTACCACTCTAATTTGTAGAGGTGTTTGGAGTAGCAATGAAGAGTGTTGGCTCTAAAGACAGACCAACCTGTTTCAAATCCTGGCTTGACCTCTTACTAGAGGACATCTCACCTGTCTGGACTGTAACCCCTCATCAGCTCAGTGAGGCTGATAATAGCACCTCCTTTATAAGGCTGTTGTATCAAATGAGTATATACTAGGGCTGTTTGGAAAAAACCCAGCCATTGTCAATATAATGAGAACAGGTGCATGGCTGGATACTTTCCAGACAGTCCCTGTACAAATAAAGTGCTTATTTGTATATACCAAATAGAATGGTACTTAGCACAAAACCAGAATTCAATTAAAGTCATTGTTATTGTCTTAGAATCTCTAACTTTTATTATCTATCTATCATCTATCAATCAATCATCTATTTATCCTAAGGCAATTTAAAAAACATTAGTTCTAGTGACAGATTATAGAAGATAAGTTAGCACAAACAGAACAAAGGGGTTTTCATCTGTACCAGCAGTTATAAAGGGAGTCCAAATCCATATGAATCTTGCCTTCTTTGGAAGCAACTGGCCCGTTAGGCATTTAGTACGCTGGTCCCATGTGGTAAGAGCAGTAACTTATCTACATAGCCAACATGTTAGTTACGCAGGTGTGAACAGATGAAATTGTGCATTTGAGCAGAGATGAGATGAAAAAACAAACCATTGAAAATATGAGCTAAAAATGGCCTTATCCATTTGGCATAAGCAAACATAATACCACGGGAAATGCCACAGAAAATTAAGTTCAGCAGACTCCTCGCAGTCGGGGACTCATGTCTTTGCGACTCTGAAGTATTGTGGTGGTTATTCTTGGGGACGTGTAACCTACAGAAAGGTCTTTTCTCTGCATAATGAAATCCCTGGTCTTATATGGAACGCAGATGGAGGGCTAGGAAGAGGAATGGTTATTGAAAAGCTATCTTCAAATGTGGATGTAAATATAAGCCCTTGCATTTCCTGAGGCAGCTAATGCCCTTTTCACTGGCCCCAATATTAATTGAGTACCTTGTTATAACTCCACCAATGTGCCCTGTCCTTTAGAGATTAAAAAGTTTGATTCCCTTTTCCACAAAAAACAATGCATTAAATATGTTCCCTGGATGAAAGAGTTGTAATAGATTTGAAACAACTGTTACTAATTTATAAAAGCTGATACCAACATCAAATACATGGTGATAGGACGAGAACTGACTGTAGGTGGTGAACACACAATATATTATATAGATTATGCATTCTAACACTGTACACTTGAAACCTGCATAATTTTACTAACCTGCACCCCAATACATCAAGCAAAAATTTAAAAAGTATATGGGAGATGTAAAAAACCTGAAAGATCATATGAAGCTAATGATCACTTAAGAATTGCTATTTATGAATTAATTCTTGTTTAATATGTGTTTGTGTGAGCAAACCACGTGCTTGTACAGTCATTTGTGATTACAGAAATTATACGGATCTTGCCAAAATATTTGTGGCAGAAATTACACATTAGATAAAGCATAGTACACCCTTCACAGGGTGTGAAAAAATACAACGAAACTACCCACACCTAACCTCACATGAAAACGCACTGTTTTCTTGGATCATACTGGCACCTCACCCGATTTTGGTTGGGCTGCTTTTAATCTCAAATTCACAGCGGAATTTCATTTACAAGAACTGCCTGCGGGAAGACCCATCCTCTTCCAGTGCTCGTTTTCTGGGGTCACCTGCCTTGCCTGTCTGATGAACTTCTCTATCCCCAGAAAAGTTAGAGATGTACGTCTCTCTCATGTCATCACATGCTACTCACACATTCTTTGGGTTGTTTTACAATCATACCACCTATATTATATATTTGTTTTTTCTTTCAATCTTGAGTATAGTTAACCCATTTATCTTTAAAATGCCCCTTCTAATACTAGTCTGAGGTCTTGGTTATAAACTTTGGTCGTGGGAAATCAGTATTGCCCACTCAAAACACTATCCAATTGTTGTGCAGACCTTTTATAATTTTTTTTCTCTTATTATGACTTCTCATTTCCTTTAGAATAAACCTGAATTCCTTACCATGATCTACAGGACACCAAAAGGTCTGGACTCTATGTACCTCTCCATGCAGATTTTCTGTCCCTTTCCTCCTTTCCTATTGAACTCCAGCTATGCTGATTTTCTTTTGTTTTTCAAATGTTTCTTATTTCCTGCCTATAGTAGATTCACTCTTATAGCACTTAGTATGATAGTAGATTCACTATTAGAGCACTTAGTATGATAACATATAATTAACTAACTAATTTGCTTATTTATTTAGGTTCAAAACCCCTCATCAACTGTATAAATTCCATATAGGCAGGGTCAACACATGCTTGACCATCACGGTCAACATCCCAGTACCTAGAGTGCCTTGCATTAACAGGTGCTCACTAAGTACTTTTGTGGACGTGGGAACATTATAAATAACTTCCTAGCTAAGATAGAGTCTTCTTCAATCTAAGAAATTTAATGTAAGCAACGATAACATTTACAAAGCAGATCAAGTGCTCCTGAAATCAACATCATCTAAGGAAGGATCGTATAGCGCGTGCTAACACCTGCCTGCCAACTCAACACTGTGTTTTTATTCTACTCTACCTCAGATAGTCCGAGCCCAGGAGGCAGCAGCTCATCCTGGGAACCAGGGGTACAGTGGCGCCAAGCTTGGCAAGTGCTATAGGGTATGACACTGTCTTCTAGTGTCTGTCTGTTGTGTCCTCAGTGCTAGGCTCAATGCTGGCACCTTGTAGGCTGTCAACTATCTGTTGAACAGATGAATCTATGTATCATCTCACAACCTGCTTATCTTTACTTCTAATTAAGCTATTTTTATTACTCAAGTTAGTCACTTTATTTTTTCTTGATAAAACAACATATTGCTGAGTTTGTATCAAAAGTCTGGAGGGAAACACGATTCACTTTATAGCCAATTTTGCTGCCTAGGGTTGCCTCTGCAAAGCAAGAGACATTTACACTTTGAAATATGCTTTGTCGTTTACTCTTCAAAAACACAGTCATCTTCCTTAGCTGTTTCTTGACTTAAGCAGTCCCCAAAGCTGAATAAATGAAAGAAATGGAAAGTGTGTGAGCATTAAACTACATTCTAGCAAGGTGACTTTTACTTTGTTCATGGTAATGTAATTATTAAGGAACCACTGTTTTGTCTAGATAATTATTTTTTTCATAAATTGTTATTGGATTATGAAATAGAGTAATTTCAGAAAAAAGAAAAATGTTCCCAATTTAAAGTCTAATCCAAAACTATTAAGTAAATGATATTATTATGCTTTCACGTATTAAATTGCTAAAATTAACAAAAAGAAAAACTAAGTGATAGGGAGGCCAACATAGATATGGTGTTCTTAAATATTGCTGTGGGAGTGAAAATTGATGTCATGATTTTGAAAGTCATTTAGTTGTTTGTACCTTAAAAATGCCACTGTGTTTGGAACTAGTAATAGCACTTCTAGGAATTAAAAATACAGGTAAAGATAGAGTTTTGCACAATGGCTTATATACAAGAATACTCATTCCAGCATTATAAGAATAAGGAAAAAAACAATATATCTAAGTATTAGGGATGCAATAATATAAATAATGATATATGCCTATAATTTAATTTTGAATTTTCATTAAAATCAGTGTTTATCCTTAGACTATTTAATGACACGGGGAAATGCTCAGTTGGTAAAGTTCAGTGTAAAAGGTAGGCAGTGAAAGAGTGAGTATGAAAGAGGTAAAGTTTTGTCTTTGGTGGTTTCTTGCATGTAGCTTGGTTTAATTTGGCATGCAGTGTTAATTTTTTAAATTAGTTGCCAATATTTAACAATCAGTATAGCTCATTGTGAAATGACTGTATTTTTTAAGTTCTCCCCCAAATCCTGGAGATTTGGCAACACCCAAGGCACCCCCAGGTGAAAGCAGCAATCACCTGGAGACTGGGAGGCCCCGCCCCTTTAGACCAGGTACCACCCCAGCACTCCCATGACCCCTGACCTTTTGTTGCCTTCCCCACAAGTATATTCTTGGCTCCTATGTGGCACAATCCAGTTTTGCAAAATATACATACATATGTATGAAATGTTATGAAAACTTCTCTCGGGGTGATTTTTATTTCCTTCTTCATAGTTTTTGTAGTTTCCAAATTGCATAATGAAAACATGGATTGCTTTTCTGATGAGAAAAGTGGAACTGGTATTTTTTTTTTTTTTCATGTAAATCACTAAACACCATGCAGCCCCATAGTGAAAGATGATAAATGGCAGATGTTAACATTAATCTTGGGGGAAAATTACATTTCTGAATTCCCTTAACCAAAATAGTGGACCAGGTTATTGATGCTTCTTTTCATCCACAGTGCATTTTCCCATTATTTAATGAAAACACATTATTGAAATCTAAATTACATCGAACAGTCTTACTAGACTAAATTGCTTTTCTTTTC
>PVKE010034092.1:0-17598 GCA_004027555.1 Craseonycteris thonglongyai | reverse complement strand
GATCTTTTGCCTCAAGTGTCCTCATGAAACACAAATCGGCTGTTGCTCAGGGAGCCGTCTGCCATGCGGCACAGAAGAAACGCTGTCAGCAGGACAATAGCAGGATTTCACTGTAAAGCCCACCCTCTTGCACGTGTCCCGCCCATTCCTTCACTTTGATCTTGGCCTCACTGCCCAGACCTGGGAAATCTATGCCTTTGACTGTTTCAACTTTGTCACAGAACAATGGGGGAAAAGCCATCAATAGGTTGTTCATGATACATGTATTTCCAGTTATGGGCAAGTTTCTGGTTACAAGAGCCCTTGGCCTCCCAAATAGCACCTGCTTATTTGCAGGTGAGTTCAGGGGAGGGTGACTCAGTGCTTCTGTCCTGGGCATCCCGCTTAGTGTGTGTGGTTAAGGCAGTGGCAAGGGAGAATCCGGGGACCCAGCAAATAAAAAACACTATCCCTGAATAGCAGCAGCCTCTGCAGGTAGAGTGGGCAGAAAGAGCAAAGTGTGTTGTCACAGAGCCTTCCCTGGGACAGGGGCAGGTGTGGTGGCCTTCCAGGAGAAAATACCCGCCACATCAGGGACTGGTGCTTCTCTGAAGCTGGACATCAGATCTGAGTGGGGCAGGCTCTGAGGGTCCAGGCACTCATTCTACAGGTGGGCCCTGGCTCCCAGAGGGGAAAGAAAAATTGTTCTAAGGCCACACAGCAAGTTGGAGGCAGGAAGCAGACACTGATGTCCCTCACTGGATGGTCACTCCCTAAGGGCAGGCCCAGAGCTTTCATCCAGCAAAGATTTGTGAATGAGTGAATGAATGAGCTGGTCAATGTAATGCAGACGGAGGTGGTGATGCAATGTGTCCGCTGCAGGTTCTAGAACCATGTGGCTTGGGTTTAAATAGAATGGCAACTCCACCACTGACTGTGTGACCATGGGTGAGTAATCGGACCCCTCTGAGACTGTTTCCTCAGCTGTAAAATAGGGCTATGCTAGCATCCACCACATAGAGTTGTTGGAAGGATTAACAGAGAAAGCGAGTTCAGCATTTAGCACAATGCTGAAAAGAACTAAAATAGTAGTTATTCATATCAAATTATTTTCCACCAATAACCTATTTGCTTTACTCGAAGATGCCATCTATCAGAAGATAGACCATCAATTCAGTAACAGCTTCTGGGAAAACAAAGCAAAAAGGAAGATGAAATTAAATGTGTCTCCATCAATTGAAAGAAACATTTTGTTTTGGAGAGTGTAAAATGTATATCCCAGAATTGAAGAGATGCACTATTAAGACCACACGGCTGTTTCTAGACTTCAGGTCCCTGGGACGCTCCCACTGACCGCGCAGGGGAAGAACGCAGGTGGGCAGGGCAGCCTTCCGCTCTGTGCCCGCTGGACCCCGGGGAAGGCCCTCGCCCTCTGGCCTCCGTTGCTCGCCTGCACAATGAGCACGTGGGAATAGCCGACCCCTCTGGCCTCCTAGCCCTGGATCTGGCAGAAGAGTGAGTTCCTCTGCCAGGCCTGCTGCAAAGGTCAAGGGTCCTGGGGGCGGGGCCTTCTTGCGCTGTTCAGGGGAGAGGGCGTGGTCAGAATCAGACTCTCCCAGTGAACGGCCCCTCCCCCCAGGCCCCGCAGCAAAGGCGCTGGTGACTGCGTTCTGAGCACCACAGGACTCTGGGTCTTCTGGGGGCAGCAGGTGTCTGTTCTCACCCCCCACCCCCCACCCCGTGTTCTCTGGAGGCCCCGACCCCTTCTCAGCGCCAGCCCATCCTCCACCACGCCCACCTCCCCTGCATCCTTGACTTGCACACGGGACTGCTGCAACCCTGGCCTATGTAATCCTCCCACTTCAGCAGCTCCCAGGGCAGCCTGTGAGGGGCCGAGGAGATGAGCTAATGGACTGCAAGTGGGTCTGTTTACTCCCATTTGCTCCAAGTTACCATTAAATAGACTGAAACGACTCTCTAATCCTCTTTATCTTCATGCAGTACTTCTAAGAAAAGAGCACCTTGACATTTTAGAAGGAAAAAAAAAAAAAGGGAACAGATGAGACATCTAATATCTGGTGTAAATTGAGAATGAAGAAATTTCATCGAGGTCCCAGTGAAACCTCCTGAATGTCTTGAGAGGAGACTATTCTAGGAGGAAAGCCCAGCTCTGAGGTGGGAAGAAGGCTGGTGGGGAAGGGAGTCCGAGACATGCAGTGGGGCTTTGGGGAGCTGATGCAGGGATTCTGGGACCTGGCTCCCCACAACCTGCACTGTGAACCCCCTATCTGCTCCCTAACCCTTTGCACATTGGCTCCCGGCCCCCCTTGCAGTTGAGCTCCCCATGACATGGTCTCATCAGCAAATCCTGGCTTTGGGGTCAGCTCCGGACCCTGCCCCATTCCCAGCCCGGTTCCTGGTCACCTGTCACCCTGTGCCATACGGAACCAGGGTACTGGGTCCGCTGTCGCCTGTCCACACTTCCTCTCTCCTCAGCCCATCCAAAGGTCACTGCCAGGCCTCTCAAGGACATTCACGTGCAGAATTCACCTCCACAGCTCACTGCATGACGAGTTAATCCTTGGAGTCCTTGGAAGTCATCCTCACTCCCGTATTTTCTCACAGCTCAGGATGAACCCATCCAGATCTTGTTGGCTCCATTTCAGCATGTGTCCAGAATCTGCCCCTTCTTTCTGCCTGCCTTGCGACCACTGTGGGCCGCACCACCACCCTCTCTTGCCTAGGTGACTGCCAGGGCCTCCTAACGAGTCCCCCTCCCCGTTCCTTTGCCTCTGCACTCCATGCAGTAGGCAGGCTGGTCCTGCTAGAGGGGAGGTGCCCCTGGCATCCCTCTGCCTCAAACCCCTGAGAGCTCGCCACCAAAATGCTGCGAGGGCTTCCCAGCTCACCCAGACGCAGGACGTCCTGTCCCCTGGAGACTGAAGTAGGCCTCTGCCCTCCTCTCTGCCCACCCCCAACCCCCCACCTGCTCCCTCCGCTTCCTCTGTGCAGCCCCCTTGCTCTTCCCTGAGATACCACTAGACCCCTGCTGTGGCCTTGGCTCTGACTCTTCCTGCTTCCCCATCTGCAAGGCTAATGCCCTGACCTCTTTAAGTTTTTGGCTGCAGTACTTAACACGTCATCTTCACCTGAGTATTCTCAATCCCCTTGACTTCTCCCCTTTTCCTGGTGCTGATATGAAGCCACCTTCTTTATTATGTGTGTTTAGGATCTGCCCCTCCCTCTAGACTATTAGCTCTGTAAAGACAAGGACATTGTTTTGTCTACTGCAGTAGCACTAGGGCCTAGACCCACGCCTGTCACCCAGCAGGCCCACAGCAAACACATGTGGGATGAACGAAGGGATGACACAGGCACAAGTGCAGAGCCATCGGGTCCCGCTTCAGAGCAGAGCCTTTGCTCCCAGCGCTCCGGCCATTAACTAGACCACAGTTCATTGTCCCCAGCCCAGAGCCTCTCTTGTCACTGAGCCTGTGTCCGCCCTGCCTGCACCTGGCTGATGAAGACCCTGTAGATGGGCACAGGTCCAAGGTCCCAAGGGCTCCTGGCTGAGGGCCCAGAAAAGAAAGGGCAGCAGAATCCATGCGGGCAGGTGTCTCCTTTGCAAATTTCTCGCTCCTCCTGCAAACAGTAAGACCAACAGTGTAGTAGACTTGTCTTTATTCCCTGGTGCAGCAAGAGATGCAATTTCTCTGCCACCAGAAGGCCATGTCCAAGTCACTTAGGCAGCCAGCTACCCAGCTGCAGCTGGCGTGAGCTATGACTGCCGGCCATGGGTTTGCTCATGGCTCCTGGTCTCTCTGGGGCAACCACGTCCTAGTGGGAGGAGCTTATCCTCTCTGTAGCTACCTAGGCCTGGCTTGGTCTATTAGAGCCAACCTACTGTCAATGCTGGGTACCTAATTAGATCCCCTTAATCTGAATGACATCACAGGGCCTGTTACTCCTCTGCTGGCTCTCCTTCTACTCTGTGGGGCCCTGGACCCCAAAATACCAGGAAGAAAGACAAGATTCAAGCAACCAGTCTAGTCTAGGTTGTGGTGTGGCAACACTCCAATACTCTTGGATGATCCCTGAGACCTCTCTTCCTGTCCCCCAGATGAGCACCTACAAATGTCCTTGGAATCTCTCCACCGTGATCTTGGTCCAAACATCACTGTCTGTCCCCTTGACAGCCCAGCAGTGGCCCAGCTGCGTCCCTGTATTCCCTGCACAGAAGCCGGCGTGGCCTGAGCCTTCCCTCCCTTTGGTTAGAGTGAACTTACAAGTGGCTTTAGCTCCGGAGCCTGCCACATCCTGGGCCCCTTCCAAGGCCCTAGGGGACCCCCAGCAAGGTGGTTCATATGCATCATCAGTTCAAGAATTACTTGGGACCCAGGGTTGCTCACGAAGCTTTAAGAGGCCCTGAAAACTCTCAGTTTCTATATGGAAAGATCTTAGTAGAGGTTTTGCCAGGTTTGACAACAAATCCTAAAAATGTATACGACAATTCATCAATAATGAGTCACAGTGATGAAAATAAAATGTTCCTAAGCCATCAATAAAAAAAAAACAATTCTATCAAACTCTTCTAGAGGAAAGGCTAAATTATCTTTCTATCCTCTCTACAGAAAATATCATAAATTATTTAATGAAAGATGTAATCTGAGAGGACGTAACCCAAAAACGTAAGGAAAAAAGTACTCTTGGGGAAAGCTGGGATGGCTCAGCGGGTAAAGCGCTCGCTTTGAAGCCCTGAGGACCAAGGATCAAATCCCGTCTCTGGTCCAGGCGGACCCACATGCTGAACTGGGGTGTGCTTCCCGAATGCAGTGAGGCCCCCAGTTCAGTTAAAAAAAAAAAGTACTCTTGGAGGTGTGTCAGGATGCTAATTCAAAACCATACTGTTATTGTTCTCGGTTCTGGGATGGTTCTGGTCATTTTCAGCTTTTTTAAATCTGTCATTTATTGTGATTTCTCTTACTATTCAACATACATATTAAATTATGTAGCTAATTTTGAGCTCTCCTAAAGAGAATGCTCCAAATTATATGTTTGGGATCCCACACAAGGTGGATTCACTGCCTTCCAGAGCCTTCTGACTGTATTGAGAATTAAGTACTCTGCTTCCTGGGGCCTGACCTGTCCTGCGCTCCTCCTCTCTCACCACAGGGGACTATTGCTGCCTTCCCTGATGCCCACTGGGGGCCGTCCCCCTTTCCTCTCGTTGCTGACTCAGTCCCAGCTCTGTGACTTCATTTGCTGTATCTCCTCCCAGGAACCTATTCCCTCAATTTTCCCTTCGGGATTTTCAGGGCTTACTCAAGGCCACGTCCTCCGAGAAGCCCCTGGGGATCATCCTACTTGAAGTGGCACCCCTGCCCACCCTCGCTGTTCTCCCTCTCTGCTTTGTTTATTTCACAATTTCTACTACCTGGAAGGACAATGCCCCTCTGCAGTTCCTGTCTCCTTCGCCCACCCTGGGAGCAGGGCTATGTGAGCAGGAGGTCGTGGCCACGGCCTCGTGATCATGGCCTCCAGCACCCAGCACAGTGCCCGACTCACAGTGAACACTCCGCAGATACTTGCCGGATTAATAAACGGTCGTTTGATGATTGATTGACACCTTTCTGTAAGACGTGTTGGCGGTCTGCACCAAGATCCTTAAAATGTGCAAACCCTTTGATTCATGACTCCCACACCTAGAAATTATCCCAAGGCACTCATCTGAAAGACACACAAAAAGGGAGATTAGCTGCCTAAAATCCGTGAGAATCAATCAGATCTGGCCTTTGTCTTGGCTCCACCAATTAAATAGCTGCTGTGTGACCCTGCACAGGTTCCTTAACATCTCTGAGCCCTGGCTTCCTCCTCTGTAAATAGGAATAATAATCATACCTACCGGAGAAGGAAGCCTGAGGCTCACATGAGGTCATGCATGGAAGGTGCTCAGCACAGAGCCAGGCCTATGAAAAAGGTTAATAATTGTTGACTATTACTGCCTTTTCCATGATGCTCACAGTGTTGCTTAGAATGAAATTAAATCTGAGGGAGCCTAAATTTCTAACTATAGAGATTATCTAGATCTATGCTGCCATCCAACTGAAGTGTAATGCAATGCAGGCCACATATGTAAGCCACGTGGACAATTAAAAATTTTCTAGTAAGCACACTTAGAAAAGTGAAAAGAAATATGAGAAATTGAATTTTAAGAATATATTTTGCTTACCCCAATATGTCGAAAATATTTTCAATATGTAATCACTATAAATATTATTAGTGAGCTACTTTACATTCTTTTTTAGTATCAAATCTTCCAATTCTGGTGCGTATTTTATGCATACACTTTTCCATTCAGACCAGCTGCATTTCAAATATTCAGCCAGCACATTGGGGAGTCTAGGTCAGGACAATGTGTCATGAAACACTGAAGTCTTGTACAGCCATGGAAAAGCCTGTTTCAAAAATAATATTCAATCATGCAGAAAAGAATGTTCACTAAATAAGATTAAGTGAAAACGATAGCGTACCAAATCAAATAAAGTATGTTCCCATTTTTGCGGCATATAAATGTATGCTTATGTTTATTTGCGTATGTAAATTGATGTGCATGCTGCACGGAAATGGAGTTGCAGTGATCTTAATGTCCCCCTTCATGCTTTCTCACTGACAAGCTTGTGCTACATTCAGAGTCAGTGGAGGCATAATGTTATTTTTAAAATGTGTCGGGTGTGTTAAGCCATTTCACACCACCGCCTGACCACAGTGACCATTTGTGGGTGGCTGGTGCTGGATCAAAGCATGGGCACCACCTCTGTGTACCTGCCACATGACTGGGCACCTGCCATGTGACTGGTTCGTCCCACAGATGGCAGAGTGACCTTGGCCTCTTGACATTGGGCCAGTCCTTGATTTCTTTTGGTCAACGGAATGTGGGTGGAAGTAGCAGTTGTCATTGCTGAGTCTAGGTGTTATGGGGCATCCCGTGTTTCTGTGCGCCCTCTTATGCTTCTGTCATGGCCACACAAAGAACATGTCCTGTCCAGTCCACTGGTCCCCGAGGGCGAGAGATACATGTGAAGCAGAACTGCATCCAATCTACAGCTTAGAACCATCAGCCTGTAGATGTTGGAGAAATACATGCTTGTAATAGGTCACGTTGATTTTTGTGACTGTTACGAAGTTCTAGCTGACTAGTACAACGCTACTGACTGTTTTACTCAAATCTAATGAGGAAGACAAACTTAGTTGAAATTATAAGTTAAAGCTGAGATCAAGAACAATTAAAAAATTTTAAATTAGAATTCCCCATGATCTTCAAGGCAAAAGAATCCAGCCACACTCCAGTAACCTGGCCCCATTGCCATTCTTGCTTACTAAGACCTCCAGGAGGACAGAATTTATTTATTCTTAGGCATTCTCAATTCTTGAAAATCCCAAAATGAAAGCCTCCAAACATCTCCATTTAAGAATATGTTTTAGGGGAAGCCGGGATGGCTCAGTGGGTTAAGCTCTCACTTTGAAGCGCTGGGGACCAGGGATCGAATCCCGGGCAGAACCATATGCTGAACTGGGAGCTCCCCCAGTTCAGTTCTCTCTCTCTCTCTGTCTCTCTCTCTCTCTCTCTCTCTGTCAAAAATAAATAAATAAATAAAAATATATTAAAGAATATGTTTTATTCCTCCTAGAAAAATGATGTAAAATCATTGTAGAAAATACACACAAAAAGAAAATGACTCTTAATTCCATCTCAAAGTATAAGCTCTGTGAAACGTGCATATACATATATGCATGTTTTGTAGGTTTATATTTTTTCTACAAAAAGGAGACCATACTGTACATTCTGGTCTATAACCTTCTGTTTACATTTGCTGTGTCATAAACATCTTCCACTGACATTTAATATCTTCTGCCAAATCATTTTAAATTGTGCATTTCTTGCCTAGATTTCCATTGAATGGATGTACCATAAATAACCTCACCTAACCCCTGTGGTAATGCATACATGTTATAGCCAGTGTGTAGTTATTGTAAGAAACATCCTAAGTACCAGCTCTCCACATTGATCTCTGATTGTTTCTGAGTTACACTCCTGAGGGTGGACTTCTGGGTTGGGGTTTTGCGTATTCATGAGGCATCCTGTCTCCCAGCATCATTAGCCTCCTCTGACTGACAGGAGGGAATGGACATTGGTGACCTGTGTGATTCTCTTTCCTCTCACAGTCTTCCTGTTGAATCCAAACACCAGGGGAAGGAGGCACTTGGAATCAAGATCATTCAAAGTGCCGTTGCTTGAGCACCTCAGATCTGCCCAATAGAAGAGCCAGACCCCGAGAGAATCAAGAGGTGGGGCAGGCAAGTTGTGAGGGTGTCCCTGTGGGCAAAGAGCCGGGGAAATGGATGAAAGGTGATGCACATAGGGCTCAGACAGGCCAGTGGAGGGCGTTTAAAGGCAAGAATCCCAAATTCACGGATAAAGGGATCCCAAGGCCTCAGCTTGGACCTGGCTCCCCAGCTGTGTTTCTCTGCACCCAGAAACTGGGCTGGGGCATCAGCAAACACAAGCAGAAGCTTGTGAAGTCCTACACACGGGGGCTCATCCTTCCCTCCTGTGGGAAACCCTGCAGGTGCTACCAGGTGAATAAGCCTGAGAGACCATGTACTGAAAGACCTCAGCCCTCCAAGTCGTCCCAGCTGAGCCCAGCTGAGGCCCAGCCAGGTGAGTGCAGGCCACTGTCAGAGACCAGAGTCCCAGTCAGCTCCATCCAGACAGGGAGAAGCGCCCCTCCCCGCCCACAGAACCAGGAGCAGTAATAAACGTTTGTTGCTGTACGCCGCTACATTGGGGATGGTTTGTTACGCTGTGAAAGCTGCCCGATACATGAGAGGATGGGCTGGCTTAGGGAGGGCCTCTGTGTCTGGCCGGGGAGTCTGGAGTTTATCGCTGTGACTGTAAGAGAAGACTCTGAGACACAGGTTCAAATCCTGACTGTACCACTTATCAGCTGTGGGACCTTGGGCAGCTCACACCACCTTTTTGTGCCTCCATTTCTTCACAGGCTACAGGGGGACAATAATACAGTTGTCCCTTGAACGATGCAGCGGCGATCCCCCCTCACAGTTGCAAATCTGCCTATAACTAACTATAGCCAGCCCTCCACACACACGAATTCCCAACTGCTGAACAGTAATTTTTCAAAATCCACAAAGAAGTGGATCTGCACAGTCCAAACCCATCTTGTTCAAGGATCAACTGTCCTTCAAAGACTCTTAAGAGGATGGCATACCTAAGTAAACGCAAAGTGCTGAGGCTGTGACCTGGCACATAATGAGTGCCCAGATGCTGGCATCTTATCGTCACACTCGTGCTGTGACTTCCTGTCCTAGAGCTCAGGCCCACATCAGCTGAGGTGACCCTGACCTGGGCGTTTGTTCCTGCCTGTAGGGTGGCCAACCCTCCCGGTGTGCCCAGGACTGTTCTGATATTATCCCTCACAGTCCCTTGTCTCAGGACCGTTCTGATGTCAGCCCTCACAGTCCCTTGTCCCAGGACTGTTCTGATGTCAGCCCTCACTGTCCCTTGTCTCAGGACTGTTCTGATGTTAGCCCTCACAGTCCCTTGTCCCAGGACTGTTCTGATGTCAGCCCTCACTGTCCCTTGTCTCAGGACTGTTCTGATGTTAGCCCTCACAGTCCCTTGTCCCAGGACTGTTCTGATGTCAGCCCTCACTGTCCCTTGTCTCAGGACCGTTCTGATGTTAGCCCTCACAGTCCCTTGTTTCAGGAACCCCCTCAGAAGTCCCAGAGAAACTGGGGTGGTTGGTCACCCTACTTTCAGCACCCATGTGGTTCACAGACATTCCTGTCCTCAGCCTTCCCAGGACCATCCAACTGTCCCCATGTGACAATCTCCTCTCCCTCATACAGCTGAGCCCCCCCCCCCCCCCCCCCCCCCCCCCCCCCCCCCCCCCCCCCCCCAGTTTGCAAACAAGCCACATGCAACACACCAGGGCTCTAGGGAGAGCGTAGTTTCCCACGCACACGAGGCGGGAGCCATATTGTCATGTTGTTTCCCGAAACACTCAGGGCCTTTGGATAATGGCTGTGTGTAAACGGGGCATCAGAGAAATCAGAGACAACACCAGTGTTTCTACGACAGGCTGTTTGGCTTTATGAGAAGGTAGCAAAGCACAGAACCAACCCCAGGAATGGGGCCACCTAGTCTGCTCTGGGACAGGGGCATGGAGACCCACTGTCTTTGTCCCCAACCCCACCCCAGCCTCAGGGCGTGAGGACCCCAAGGATGGTGGGCCCGAGGGTAGGGTGACCAGACGTCCTGCTTTTGGCGGGGCAGTCCCGATTTTTAACAATTTGTCCCCCGTCCCGCGGCATTTTAAAAAAGTCCCGATTTTTGGAAAGAATGCACGGACAAGCTAGGGAACGGCGGGAGATAGACCAAATTTTTAATCAAGAGCCCCCTCCCCGCTGGTCAATGGTGTCCCGCTTTACCAATGTTAAAATCTGGTCACCTTAGGGGGGTGGCTTCCCTTGGGGACCTAGAAATAGGGACATGTGAGTCAGTGTCCCTAGGTGGGGCCAGCATGAGTTCAGTGGGAACCTGGGTACAGTTACCTCTTTTCATCAAGTCTCTCAGGTACTTGTTCTTAATGGGGATCAGAGCCAGACTGGTCGTGACAATAAGGAGGAAGTGTCACCCTTGGAGGGGCAGCCTCCGCATGGTGGACCCAGCGCAGGCTGCAGGGCCCCCTGGGGTCTGGCCCCTGCCCCAGGGCCCTCCCAGAAGATGAGCGTTTGCCTGGAATTGCAGTCATCCTGAGGAGCCACACAGACAGTGACTGTGTTAAGGACCACGCCAGCCACACCGACAGCAGTGACTGTCTTCAGTGACTGCCACCTGGGAGAGGACAGCACACCGCAGACGCACCGGGCGACCTTTTCTCCATCCTCTGGGCCCCCTGGGCAGGCGACAACACACTCCTCCCTGTAAGAGCCATGAATTGAGTGGGGCCTCTGCCAGCCCCAAGCCCACCACCTGCCCCAGGGCTGAGGGGCAGGAGATGGCTGCCTGAGTGGGACCCACGCAGGTGCACCAGGGCAGGAAGTATTGGGTGGAGTGGAAAGGGAGGCGGTGGGGCAGCCTGGCAGGGTGTGGATCTTGGCCTGACATTTACTTACCGGCTGTGTGGTCTTGGTGAAGTGATGCCCCCTCTTATCCTTCCGTTTTCTCCTCTATGAAATGGGAATAGTAGTGGTCCCCACTGTCACCGGGAGCTATGGGATAAACTGGCTTGACACCAGCCATCCTTTCAGCTAAGAGGTTGGGAAAGAAACGATGTGACAAAGTCACTCATGCTGATGGAGGGCGTGTGGCAATCAACTTGGTCTATGGGCGCAAAGAACGCAAAGCCGCCTTTGCTATTGGTCACTATCCCCTCTGGGCTCATAATTAATCACATTGCTCCCACATGCTTAACATTCTAGCCCCTACCCAGGGACCCCCGAATCTCATCCAATTCCAGCGTAACTCAGGACATCTGGACCTCATGATCAAATCAGTTCTGCCTGTGGCTGAGCCTCTCTGATGAGGTCTGTCTGGATCAGAAGACCCAGAAGCCAAAATGACAAATTATTTCACCGTCTCCCCTCCATACACCCATCATGAAGCTTTGAGGCACTGAAAGATGACTGCAATAAACCCTCCAGAGTGTCACAACTGGCAGGCACTGGCCCATACAGTCCTGACGTCCTGCTGGGCAAATACTGTTGCTGAGCAAATACTGTCAGGTTTCTGCCCCTGCAGAGTCAGGGTCCCATCTGGGCTGGGAGTGGCCTCCCAGGACATTGTTCTCCAAGGTCTGGACTCATCACCAGGCTCCTGGTTCTACCTTTGAGCCCTTCCTTTAGTGCAGGAAGCAGCCTGTTTGCAGCCAGGTGTGGCCCCAGCCTTGGAGCTCCAGAGGCCCAGCCCTTTTGGTCCTTTCGGCTGATACAACCCACTCTGTAACTTTGTGGGTTTTCTATGTCATAACTCTAACCCGCTCCATCCAAAGAGAAGCCCATGCAAGATTGTTTTTAAGACCAGCCTCTCTGTGCTAAGGGTGTGTCCAGCTGCATTGGGATCATATCCTTAAGGTTCTTGGAAAATCCTTTCTCTAGCTGAGAGGGTCTCTGAGTTATAGCCTTCAGTCCTTGTTCTTCAAAGATCTAACAGCCTCAGCCTACATTTC
Source organism: Craseonycteris thonglongyai (assembly GCA_004027555.1). Taxonomy (NCBI): domain Eukaryota; kingdom Metazoa; phylum Chordata; class Mammalia; order Chiroptera; family Craseonycteridae; genus Craseonycteris; species Craseonycteris thonglongyai. Next base: position 5,371 of record PVKE010034092.1, on the reverse strand, counting down.
ATCTTTGGCCACAGGGTCCCTGGTACTGGGCCATCAAATTAGTTTTGAGACCAAATTTAAGGGGGAAAAAGATCCAGCTGTCTCGTTCGGAAACTTTGGGGATTTGGGAATTTCAGGTAAGGAAATGTGTTAGAGACAGAATGTTCGTGTCTCTCCCAAATCCATATGCTGAAGCCCTAACACCCAAATGGGATGAGGAGGTAGGGCATTTGGGAGGTGATAGGTTTAGTGAGGTCATGATCTCCTGAGACCCCAATTATGGTAGAGCCCCTGTAGTGAGCCTAGTGTCCTTGTGGGAAGAAGAAGAGAGACCAGAGCTAGCTCTCTCCCTCTCCTTGCTCACACAAAGAGGTTATGCGAGCATGCAGCAGGGTGGCGGCCATCTACAGTCACAGAGGGGACCCTCACTAAGAGTCATTCTGCCAGCACCTGGATCTTGGACCTCCCAGCCTTCCGAACTGTGAGAAATAATTGCCTGGGGTCTAAGCCCATTAGCTGATGGTATTTTGTTATGATAGCCCGAGCAGACAAAGGCAGATTGTGAACTTGAGTCACACTCCAATGTACAGCTTTAGAGGCTGAGGCACGGAGGGGATGAGGAATCGTGTGCGGTCACCCAGCTGGCAAGGGGAGGACACGGGATTCCCATCCCGCAGTGTGATGCGCAGCCATGTTCCAAACCCTCATGCTGAACTGCCCCCCAGCCAGCCCCAGGTCCAGGAATAGACACACGAGGCTCTCACCTGGCCCTGCCCCTCCCCAGCTGCATGTGACCTTGGGCTGGCCCTGGCCTGCTGGTCCCTTTATCTACAAGGCAGGAATGGCTGCCTACCCCTGGACTGCAGGAGGGAGGGAAAGGGTTGGTACCTGGTAGGAGCCCTGGAGCCCGGCCGCACACTGTCGCTTCTAGGGCAAGAGTATCTGGGGGAGGGGGGCTTCATCCCCACCCCCCTTCCCACGCCTAGCCTTGCCTTCAATCCCTGGGCCTGACATAAGTGGGCCGCATAACTTCCAAGTCCAAGAACCAAATAGCCCTTCCACCCTCTCCCAACAGCTGTCCCCCGAGCGCTCACATAAGCAGTGTGGGCCGCTCTTGGGGGACGGGGCCTGCACAGGGTTCACAGTGGGCTCGAGGCATGTAGGACAGGAGTTCCGGGACCCTGGACGGGCAGGCACAGTGGAGAGAAGGAAGTGAGGGCTCCAGGTGGGCACACCTCCGGGCCCTGTGGAGTCTGCGTGTGGTTGTAGAGCTGTGGGGCCCCACACAACCAGAGGAGGGCTGCAGCCAGGCCCTCCAACCTGGGGACTCAGGGTAGGCTCCTTGTCCCTACGGGTGGGCTGCCTGCAATGTTTGTTCTCTCCCTCCCCGGTCCTCCTCATCCCAGGGCTTCCAGAACGACCCATCTCTGCCCCACCCCTGCCTCGCTCAGCTCAGCCTGGCTGGGCTCAGCCCGCTGGTCAGCGTGGCTCTGCTCAGCATGAAGCGTGGCCCATGGAACTTTATCAAAATATCTAAATATGAGGTTTTTCTGCGTGTCAACCTTTCATCTCACTGCACTCCTCCCTGAGCACTTTATGGCAAGGGGAAAGGCAAAGGGAAAAAAGGCACCCTGGCGTTTATTGAGATAAATTGTGAGAGTCTGCAAGGCTGAATTGTTAAAAATGCATCTTCGCCGGCTGCCAACATGGTGAGTGCAGCTGATAAGTTGTTTCCTTTATCTTCTCGAAGTGTCTCTGCACAGAGAGGGGGCTTCAATTCCACTTTTCCTGGCTCCTTGCTTCTCAGCTTGTGGAAAATCTGCAGTCCCTGATTCATCCTGAGATTCCACACACGGCCCACTCGTATGCTGTTTCCCATTCTGCACGGAGCAATGCACGGGGACGCTGGAGATGGATTTTTCCTTGTGGCCTCTTGTGGGAAAGAGTGAAGGGACTGAGACTTGCTGAAAGCCAACGACGATCTATCCGTGAGCTGTTGTGAGTAGAGGTCTCCGACAAGAGGCACTGAATTTGCCCATGAGTCTGGGGACCGGGCCGGGCTGGGTGGCCCGTGCGCCTGCGGTCGGGGGGCGGTCAGTGAGCGTATACTGTTGTGGCTGGGCTCTCTCCTATGGCTGGGGCCCTGCTGTTGTTGACTGACAGGTGGTTCTGGGCCACGTGGTTGGGCCTGGACTTACACAGAGGTCACGTGGTTCAGGGGAGCATGGAAGAAGCCTGGTCTCGAGGTCTGGTGCAGAAATGGCATAAAGCTGTTTTGCACCTTCTCTTGGCTAGAGCAAGTCACAAGACCAAGTCACAAGGCTGGATTTCAGGAATGGGAAAAAGGACTCCATGGTGTGATGGAAGGAGATACAAAGTCGCATTGCAGAAGGTCAGGACAGAAAGCAAGGGCTCTGGGAGGAAGTGCAGACGTGTCCACAAACAGCCTATGGTGTAGGCTGTACAGCTCGGAATCCTTGAAGTTACCTGTGTTGGAGGATTTGTTGATCCCATTTTTCAGATGAGCAAACTGAGGCTACAGACTTTTGTTTGCTCCTTCCTTGTTCCTTTCTTCTCAATTGGGCATTCCAGTGTGCTGGGCACCCACTCATCCCATGGCACTGGGATGTGGCTGTGACCCACATATAGGCAGCCTGGCATGGGGAAAGCTGAAGACACCTAAACAGACCAAGGGATCTGACCCTGTGGGCAGCAGAGGTCATGGGAAGAGCACGGGGCCAGCATCTGACCTGGGCCTCCCGGGCTAACTGTGTGTCCTTGGGCAATGCCCTTGACCTCTCCAGCCTTGGTTTCCTCATGTCCATGGGGGAGCAGCTCCACCCCTCAGGACAGGGGTGAGGTGTGAGGGAGCGGAGGCGAGTCAGTGCCTCTCAAAGCTCACAGTTCAGAACCATCTCGGCTGTTGCCCATCACCCCACAGAGGTTTCCGAAGCCCTGAGAGCACACAGGCCCTGTCCCCTGGCCCCACATCCATCTCTCTAATCCCCCAAGCCTGGGACCCCGGAGGATCCTGCACTGGAGGAAACACCAAGGAAGCAGTAAACCGCCTGTCTTCACCACTCTGTCCCTGGCATCTAGGACACTGCTGGGCATACTCCAGGCACCCAGAACCTCTTCATTGAAATGAGATGTGCTTGTTTTATAGATGAGAAAACTAACAGCTGGCAGTCGGGGTAGCCAAGATTAATCCAGGTACTGTGGGAGGAGGGCAGAGGGAGCTCCTACTCTATTAGGACACTCAGTAAGTGATTCTTGGGTATGTTGAAAGGGACCCTCCAGTTGGTCTTGGGTGTGACATGCTGGGGAAATGCTGAGAGGCAGCTCCTGGGACTTCCCGGCCACCACTGTTCCCACCCTCACCCTTAGATGAACAAGGTGGGTCCCGGAGGGACAAGCCGAGCTCACACGGGGGTCCTAGGAGATCATGGGTGGGGGAAAGGGCTTTGAGGGGGTGCAGTTGGGGGTCCCTCTGCTTCCAGGGGCAGGGGTGAACCAGACACCCCAGCCTAGCCTCACGCTGGGGCCTCTGCTCTTCTCCAGGCTGATGGCTGAGCTGTCTTCTGCTGCCAGCACCTGGAATGCACCCAGCTCAGCGTGGACTGGGCCTCATGAAAATGTTTCACTCCACCAAGTCCTTCTGAGAAGCAAACTCTGACCAGTTCTCACATCTACCTGAGGCGCAGAGCAATTTGTACTTGATTAAGCAAAATGTTACAGGTCACAGTGTGACCATTTTAAATCTTTCATCTTCTCTGCTCCCCTCGCTTCTCACAACCTATTAATTTCCAATTTTCTTCTTGGCCTCCTGTTCTCACTCTGTGCCTATGGAGCAGGTCCCTTTGTGTCTCCACCCCCCTCACACACGCTCCCTCCCTCCTTTCCTCTCTGCTCCCTCCCTCCCTCCCTTCCTCCCGCTCCCTCCCTCCCTCCCTCCTGCTCCCTCCCTCTCTCCCTGCTCCCTCCCTCCCTTCCTCCCCACTCCCTCCCTTCCTCCCCACTCCCTCCCTTCCTCCAGCTCCCTCCCTTCCTTCTAGTACTTTTGATCATGCTGTGTGTCAAGCTGCACCCAAGGCCCCAGGAAAACAACAAAACAACAGTGAGTGAGGTGGGCAGAGCCCTGTCCTCTGTAGCTTCTGGTCTCAAGGGAGAATGACAAGAAGGAGATTAAGACTCAACACCTCTCCCCACCGTCTGGGTCTTTCTCCCTCATGGGACCACAGAAGGAGGTGCTGGGGTACGTACGTCACCAATGACAGTCCAGTGATGCTCACAGGGTGCTGCTATGTGGGAGCACAAAAGAGGGGTGGCTCATCCTGCAGATCAGGGACAATATCACACTTGTGCTGAGCATTACAGGACAAATAGGTGTGGCCGTGGGGACGGGAGTGGACAGATGCCAGGACAGAACGTGTTAAGTTCAGATGGTTAAACAGATGAATAAGTGAATGACTGAACCTAACCCAAACTCTCCTTTTTGCCGCACCACTTAAACACTCCAAACGCCTCTGCTGTTCATGGGACAAAGCCTCAAACCCTTGGTATGGAATTTGAAGCCATACACAGCCTGGCCTGTGCCCCCTTATCCAGGTGGCCACCCACTGCTTGCCCTTCAATCACACAGGTCTTAGACCTCTTCATGGAAGCTAAGAATGACCCAACCACAGGGCCTTTGCATGTGCTATTCCTGAGACAGACAATCCCTGTTTGTCACTCAGATCCGACTCAGGCATCTATCTCGTTCCCAGGAAGCATTATTCTCTAGTCTCCCTTGACCCTCACCCCCAAATATATGCCCCTTCTTCACAGCCCACAGCACTGTGCATCTGATTGTGTGATTCTAGATTAATCTGTCTCCCTTCTAAATAGTGGGCTCCCTGGGGCAGTGACCATGCGGGGGAGTTCCTTAATTCCCCTGACACAGTGGCTTAGCACACGTGCTTAACAAATGTATTAAATAAATAAATGAATATTGTCATTTCAGGGTCTTCTTTGTAAGTGCACTTGTACCAAGACAGGTTGTCCACTGAGCGCTGGAGTCTGTCTCCGTTGTCCCCACAGCCTGATGCCCACCTCGGGGTCTGCACCTGCATGGCCTTAGTAAACCTGTCAGAAGGGAGGGCGGGCAGGAGGCAGCGGGGACTGGAGATTGAGAAGACCACTGACTCGGCTTCCGGGTTCTTCATGAAAGCGGGGGGTGCGGGGGATGGAGGCGTCTCCCACCCGCACAGGCATCGGCTCCCCGATAGTCCCCCTGCTCCCGCCCCCCCGCACGTGGAGAAGACCCCACGCAGCAGCTGCGCAGATGAGTATCCTCACGCCGCGCGGTGCCGTTTGGCTTCTGTGGACTCATTATGGGGAAACGGGCTGTCAA
>PVKE010034091.1:0-17576 GCA_004027555.1 Craseonycteris thonglongyai | reverse complement strand
ATTGCCCTTTGCAGGAAAGATGAATCATTTTCAAACTTTATGTCCTACCACTGTATTATCCATCAGGAAGCTTTGTGTTGTAAAATACTGCCCTTTGAACATGTTATGAAAATAGTCACAAAGATAATCAACTCCATTCAAGCAGCTCCATTGCAACACCGACTTTTCAAGGCCCTGTTAGAAGATACTGAAGATAAAGAACACGATCTCATCCTGCATACTGAAGTACGTTGGCTCAGTAAAGGTAAAGTTCTTACAAGATTTGTGAACTTAATTGAAGAAATAAAAACATTTATACATGATAAAAATGAAAATTATGATACACTAACAGACTCTTGCTGGCTGGTGGATTTGGGTTTTCTTGCTGACACCATGGAAAAATTATATTCTTTCAATTTGGAGTTGCAGGGAAAAGATAAAAATATAGCTGAAATGATAGCTCTGTAAACGCATTGAAAGCTAAATTGACTTTGTTGATATCACATCTGCATGTCAAGTCTCTCATGCACTTCCCATATATGAGAAAAATGCTAGGTAACAATGAACTAAACGTGTCATTATTTATTGAGACCCTGCAAGTGCTTCAAAAACAGTTTGAAGAGAGATTTCTGCAGTTTACAAATATCGAGCCAATTGTCTCCTTCTGTATCAATCCTTTTACTTGCCAAATAAATGGACTAGAACTAGCTGCATGTATTGCAGACCTTGTTCAGGGGAAAGCAGAAGAACTAGAGTTAGAAATTTTGAACCTTAAGAACAATATTTTGCTAAAATCCTTAATGTCAGAGGACTTATGGAACATAGTCGACAAAGAAAGGTTCCCATTTTTTTAAAAAGCGGCATATAAAATCAAATAGTTTTTTAGGTCAACGTATTTATGCGAATCTTTGTTTTCAAATATGAATTTAATAAAATCACGATATAGATCTCGACTTACGGATGAGCGTCTTAATAATTGTTTGCTAACAGGGTTGTCATCATACTCTCCTAATTATGAGGCACTGGCCAATGAAATGCAATGCCAAAGATCACACTGACAGATTGGGTTTTTTTGTTTTCTTTTATGTTTTTTTAAATGATTTTATTATACGTGTGTTTTTTATTTACTTTGTATTACGTTTTGTATATATGTTTCTTTGTGTGTATATAATTTGTACAATAAATTTATTATTTTTAAATTATTTTTATTTTTTATTCTTGTTCAATAATAAATATCCTTAGAAATAGCTGGTGCCCGCCGCCCTACCGATATTTTAGAATGCACCCTAGGATATTAAAAGGTTGGGAACCCCTGATCTATAAGATGGTGGTTCCCGCCTTAGGAGATTCCTCCCCAAGATGACCACTTCAGGGAGGTTGGGCCCTCTCTGCTAATGCAACCATCACCGACACATGAACTAACCAATCCCTGAGCCCCACACCCAAACTAACCAATCCCTGAGCACTAAGGTACCCTCCCATGAATAAAACCCTATAAAAGTAGAGTTCTCCAGCATGGCGGGGCTCAGTCTTTGGGAATTATCCTACTGGGCCCACTGGTGCTGGTGCAATAAAGCTGTGTTCTCCCTGAAAAAAAAAAAAAAAAAGAAGGTAAAAGATCTATATATGTACTGAAAACTAAAAGACTGATGAAAATATTGAGGGGAAGTCGGGATGGCTCAGTGGGCTAAGCACTCAATTTGCAGCCCTGGCATCCAAGGATTGAGTTCTCATCCTGGACCTGACCTGTGCAGACCCATGTGCTGAGCAATGTGATCTTCCCATTTGGGAGGCATATGGTCCAGCCCCCAGTTTGAGGGGCCGTGCCTCCCATATGGGAGGACTCCCGCCTGGTTCCTGTCCTGCATGGCCCCCACCCACCTGTGTGGAACAAAACCATGTTGAAAATTGATGATGTACAACTGTGGAGACTGCCTGGACCCTCCCCCTTCTCTCTGTCTCTGTCTCTATCTCTCTCTTCATCAAAAACAATAAAATAAATCTTTTTTTTTAATTGAAAAGACAAATGAAAATCTATTTAACTCTCATAAATTGGAAGAATAAATATTGTTAAAATGTCCATACTACTCAAAATATTCTACAAATTCTATGTGATTATTATCAATAATTCAATGGCATTTTTCTCAAAAATAGAAAGAGCAACACTAAAATTTGTATGGTATCACCAAAGATTCTGAATAAAGTAGTTGAGTAATACGTAAAAAGCTGGAGGCATCTCTCTGTGTGATTTTAAACTACATTACAAGGTTTTAGAGTCAAAACATAATGATAGTGGCATGAAAACAGATACAAACGTCAATGGAACAGAATTAAAAGTCCATAATTAAGCCCACTCATATATGGTGAAGATATCATTTTCACGCATACACACTGAGGAACTAACTGTTCTTCAATTAATGCAAAAGAATAAAATTGCACTCTTATGTTACACCATACAAACTAATCAAATCAAAATAGATTACAGACTTAATCATAAAATCTGAAACTATAAAACTTCTAGGAAAAGCTCCTAGACATTAGTCTTGGCAATGATTTTTGGCATTTGACACTAAAAGCACAAGCAACAAAAGCAGAAACAGGGGAAGCCGGGATGGCTCAGTGGGTTAAGCACTCACTTTGCAGCGCTGGGGACCGGGGATTGAATCCTGGCCCTGGCCCATGAGGAACCATATGCTGAACTGGGAGCTCCCCCAGTTCAGTTCTCTCTCTGCCTCTGTCTCTCTCTCTGTCTCTCTCTCTCTCTCTCTCTCTGTCAAAAAACAATAAAAATAAATAAATAAATATTTTTTTAAAAAAATTAATAAATAAATAAAAATATATATTTTTTAAAAACTTTTAAAAAAACAGAAACATACAAATGGGCCTCAAAAAACTAAAATTGTCTGTACAACAAAGGAAATAATTAACAAAGTATAAAGGGAACTGCCAAAATTGGAGAAAATGTTTGCAAACCATATCCAATAAAGAATTAATATTCAAACTATATAAGGAACTCCTACAACCCAATAGCCACTAGTTCATTTTGCCTCCTCGTTCAGTTCAACTTTGAGATTTTTTTTAGGACACCGATAATTCAAACACTACTTCTATAGGCAGATCTATGTTTTGTGTGGCTTCTATAATTTAAAGGTATTTTTTGTTTTTGACAGAAAGAGAGACAGAGATAGCAAGAGACAGAGATTAGGAGGGGAGCCCAGAGCAGTCTGCATTGTTGTACATCATTAGTTTTCAATATAGTTTCACTTCACAGGTGGGTGCCAGGCTGTGCAGGGCAGGAACTGGGCTGGGGGCCTCCTAAATAGGAGGCATACCCCCAAGAGCTGGGGACTTTCCACATGGAAAACGCTCCTGGGGCAAGAGCCAAACCAGGGGCATCCCACATGAGAAGCTCACCCCAGCGAGACCCGAACGAGGGACACACCCTAGTTCAGCATATGGGTGGGTCTGCAAGGCCAGTCCAGGATATGATCCTTGGACCCTGGGCCTGCAAGATAAGTGCTCAACCCACTGAGCCATCCCAGCATCCCTTTCTATAATGCAGAGATCCCTATCTAAGAATAGTAATAAAAAGGCATATGTATGAAAATGCATTGCTAGTGTTCCTCTCCCAAGCGTCATTAGCTGCATGTAAACCTGCCTCTTCCTATTCCTTATTTCATAGCCAAGAAAGAACACTTTTATTCTGCTTGAGTGCAATTGTGCTCTCACTTAAAATCTAAGAGAGTACTTTCCTTTCTAATAGATCTTAATTTAGCTTCCAGAAATTTTTTTTTTTCCATTTCTGGCCTTAATTTAACAAGGGGCCTAATTAACCCCTTTCTGCATCATTCTTTTGGGAACAAACACCACAATTCACTTCCCTTCATAATGATATGTTCTTTAGACAGTAGACATTCCCCTATTACCACATCATCACTTTCTCTCCAGTTAATTAAATGAAAATCAGAAGGAAGGAGTGAATCAATGTTTCTGTGAATTCCCCCACCAAGAAAAAACAAGTTCAGCTGTTTCAAAGATGATGCAAAAATTAAACAGGTTTATATTTTTACTTAATAGCTAAAAATGGCAGGAGCATGTGCACAGAAATTACTTAAAGAATCTGAAATACAAAGGAGAATATAAATTCAAAAGACTATAAAGGCAAGTGTAAGCCAGATTTTTATTTGTAACTTATCTTCAGACTTTAACAGCAATATCATAAAATACAGGAGATATAAAAAACAGAGACTGGAAAGAACTGAGAAAGAATAAAAAAAATATACTGCAAATAATGTTGGTACTTCACTTACTATGAATTATTACAGTTATTAAAGAGAACCACCTACAATGTATTTTGGATGTTCAAATCCATTTAAAATTAGTTTTAATTCAACACTTTTTAAAGATTTATTTTATTGTTTGAGAAGAGAGAAAGAGAGAGAGAAGGGGGAGGACGCAGAGCTGTCTCCATAGTTGTACATCATTAGTTGTGCAATGGTTGTATTGCACACAGGTGGGTGTGGGGCCACACAGTGAGGAACTGAACTGGAGGTCTCCTGCATGGGAGGCAAGAACTTTTGCCACTGAGCAATCCTGATGGTTACTGGTTGTGCTGAAGTTCAGCATATGGGTTGCAGGGCCGAGGACAGGATTCTGTCTTTGGACCTTGTGGTTTCAAGGCAAGCACTCAACCTGCTGATCTATCCCAGCATCCCCATTACAACATTTTTTTTAATCTAGTATTTTTCCACAGGAAAATCTCTCATGAGAAATCTGACTACATATTACCAATTTCTTAAGATTCTCATCTAGCAATCAAGAGCATATGCTCATTAATTTTAAACCACTGATTTCTGACTAGTGAGTTAATATGCTGTATTTTCTGGAAAGGTTGACATGAAAAGAGTTTTATTCAATACTTGTTTTTGTTGTTATCTCCACATCACCTTGCTAAATAGAGTACTTACAAATATGGCAATGAACAGTTTGGCTTTTTTTTTTTTTTAAGAAAGCATCAGAACTACCTCAGAAAAATTTTCTTTTTTAATATAGCTTTTGATAGGGAGAGAGACAAAGAGAGGCAGACAGAGAGAAGGAGGAGGGCCCAGAGAAGTCTCCATAATTGTACATCATCAGTCTGCGACATGATTTAATTCCACACAGGTGTGCAGGAAACTGGGCCAAGAGCCCCTCACATGGGAAACTAACCTCAGCAGAAACCAACTGGGGATCCACCATATGGGAAGCATACCACAGTTCAACAAATGGGCCCAGACAGGCCAGAGCCAGGACTCGATCCTCAGACTCCAGGGCTGCAAAGTGAGCACTCAACCTGCTGAGCCATCCAAGCATCCCCTCAGGAGAAATTTCTATTTGAGTCCCAGCTTAAAATATTTCCATCAGTTAGTAAATGCTATACTCCAAATTTCCTTCAAATCCCTGAACTGAAACTTCATTGAGGTTTTGTCATTTCTTGAGAGACCACCTCCTGAGCAACAATTGTAAATAGTTGAGTAAATAATTGCTGCCTTTTAATACTGAATTATGTTTCATGATCTCAGGGCTTATGCCTAAGAAATAACATCTGAGCTAATGTTTCAACCAAAATCCATAATCTAGGATAAATCAGAGTGTGTTCCATGTATATTTTGAGAATAAATACTATAAAAATGAAATAAATACAAGCTACATCACTCTTAAAATGCACATGAAAGCCCAAAAACATGCATGGAGAGTTATCTGGGATGATCTGCTACAAAGAAACAGAGCCCTCTCTCTCTGAAGCAACACAGGGAACATTCAATATTTACCCATTTCAAACCAGAGGCTGCTGAACATCTCTTCCTATGCCTCCTTTTCTCTCACTTCTCCTCCCCCAAAGAAAAAGAGTACAATTTCTGTTTAGTGTCTGTAACTGCAGTGTTTACTATTTTATTGCATTTCATCAATTTGTGGAACTCATCAAAGGCAATCTATAGTCTATTCCACTGAAATGTAGTGTCAATTTATATTTTGGTTCTTCCTAATCAAAATTTGGGAAGCCAAGTCTGTTTACCTGTATTAATTACAAAACAAATTTCCAGAAAAGGGGATGGTAGAATCTACCTTGTAACCAGGAGCCAGCCTGGCTGAACGGAATCCCTGAGTTCGAGCGGTGGGAATTGAGACTGACCCAATGATCAGCTGACTGCCCTCAATAGGAACAGCACTTAATGGCTTTATTGCTTGCCTTATATAGCAAGAGTTTACATCATTACAAGGAACAGGGAAAAACTAAGATATTTTAAAGTACAAGACAGGTTACTCATTAAATAAGAAATAAGCGTAAGCAGACAATTATCAGGAACAAGCAGACCCCTTCCCATACATTCTTGTCTACCCCCACATTCTGGGTCATTATTCAATTGGTGCCAGCTGTCTGGCCTTCCTTCATGCAAAGCTGCATGTATATTTTTTGCGTTTAGCTATTATAGGGGAGGGGTGAAGGGGAGGCCGACACCCTGCCATCAAAGCCCGAGGTCTGCCTTCCCTGAGAGGTCAAGGGAACTGAGGCCGTGCCATCAGGGCCCCCCAAAACCTCTCCATTCAGGCACAAACCAGCTCCCAACACTATCTCATCTGATTCTCTCTTAATTATTTATGACTTCTCATGTTCTGTGACATATCACAACCTTCATTGATCATGGTTCATACCTGATAGTATAAGAAAATTTTGGGAAAGCTGGGATGGCTCAGCAGGTTAAGCACTCACTTTGAAGCCCTGAGGACCGAGGATCGAATCCCGGCTCTGGCCCAGGCGGACCCACATGCTGAACTGGGGAGTTCCCACAGTTAATTTTTCTATCTCTGTATCTCTCTCTCTTTCTGTCAAAAATAAAATTAAATTTTTTTTAAAACTCAAGCGGCGCCGCTGCGGTGCCTGACTGATTTGAAGTGTCAACTTGATTGGCGCCAATACGGCGCTATGATCTTTTGTAACTCGATCTGCTTATTTACAGTGTGCGATAAGATATTTCTCTCGGAAATACTTTCGTGGACTAGGCTCGGATTACATTTTTAGCCAAATCTTAGCTCAGTTTAGTTAGTCTCAGCATAGCATGCGCTTGAAACATTCTTGGCAGTGAAAATAGCAATTGAAAAGTTTTTGAGCCCTAAAAATATGAATCAAGATCAGATCAGCTCAAGTTCAGACAAATTCAATTTTGCCGCTTTGGATGAAGAAATTACATTGATTCCCAACGGATTATGCCATGAAACAAATGAATCCAGTGGAGAAGATAGTGAGGAAGTAAGAGGTGTGAAACAATGAAAAATTAGAATTATAGAGAGCGAAAGTGAAGTTGAAAGTGAAGTCAAAAGTGAAACTGCAGAAGGTGCAAGCAGTTCAAAATGGGTACTTTGCAGAGAGTACGAAGAAGTGCCACCAAACATACAATTTATACCTGGCCAAAATCCCACAGCACCACAAATAGTTTCTAATATGAAACAAGCAATGGATTTTTTTAAACTGTTTTTCACCAATGACCTTGTGGAAAAAATTATTTGTGAAACCAATATATATGCAAAACAAAAATTGGAAGGGAAGACGCTACCTGCAAATTCGATATGCCAAAGCTGGCGTGATGTGATCAATGCAGAATTCTGGGCATGTATTGCTGTTATAATCAATATGGGCACAATGTCATTGGCCAATTTGCAAGAATATTGGTCGAGGAATATCGTCAGTTATATTCCTTTCTATTCAGATACATTTACAAGAGACAGATTTAGCCAAATATTCTGGATGCTTCATCTGAAAACTATTTCAACACACAACACGAATCCGAGAATGCGCCTACAATGAGTAAGTTGCTTTTTGGACTATATTAACTCAAAGTTCTTGGATTATTTTATACCGGGCAAGCATATATGTGTGGACAAGTCAACGATACAATTCAAGGGTCGAATTTCGTTCATAACATACAATCCTAAGAAACCGACAGAATGGGATATCAGAGTTTATACTCTAGCTGACTCGAAGACTGGCTACATTTGCTGCATTTTGCCATATTATGGATCACTCACAACAGAGCTCTTGGTCAGACCAGATTTACATGTTTCATCAAGAATTCCGATACACTTATACAAAATGTTGTTGGAGAAAATTCCAGGTGCTCAGGGGCACCATATGTACACGGATCGCTAATATACTAGTTATGTCTTAGCTCAACAACTAGCCAAATTGAAATGCAATATCACGGGAACGATCTTAACGAACAGGAAAGAATTGCCCAAGGAAATAAAAAAGCCAAATTTTTCAAAAAAATCCACGGTCGCGTATCAATGGGGTAACACCTTACTTTTAGGGTGGAAAGATAAGAGGATTGTCACTTGTTTGACTATGAGGGGTGACACAGGAATGTTAATGGTCAAAAGGATTACACGAGTTGGTGTGGAAATAATGGTCAAGAAACCCAATATTGTTTTGAATTATATAAAATATATGGGTGGTGTTGATCGGGCGGACCAATATGCATCAAGGTAGTTTTCTGCGAAAATTGCTTAAATGGTGGCATAAGCTTTTTGGGGGGCGGGGCATGGAAATTTGCCTGATCAACTTCTACATTCTGTATAAACTAGAAAAGACCAAAAAAGGGGAAAAGCCACTCAGCCATTTGCGATTTCTAAAAACACTTGTCAAGCAATTGAGAGGATCATATCGCCAGCATCGTGAGCAAGCGTCTACGTGGCATTCCGATGAAATCCGACTAAATGGGACGCTTCACATAGTACTACAAGGGCCAAAAAGGGACTGCAAGGTTTGCTGTGACCGTAACACGCCTGGAGGTAGGCGGGAAGTAACATATTACTGTGATACGTGTCCTGATAAACCTAGGATGCATCTTGGGCATTGTTTTACAAAATATCACATGAAAACTAATTACAGAGTGTAATATTTTTCAAATTTTGTTGTTTTCAATATAAAAAAAATAAATTGATGAAATTTTATTATTTGTATATGTTTGTTTGTTTATAAATGATTTTAAAGTACTTGTAAAATGTTTCCGTAATTTGGCCAAAATCGTCTCGAGTGGCTGGTTTGTGCAAGCGAAAAAGGCCTCGAGCGCTACGGGTTAAAATTTAAAAAAAAGAAAAAAAAAGAAAGTCTTATACTGTGCTGGTTGAGAGTCTGACTTCTTTGGTCTGATCTGAGCTCTGGTGCATGGTCACTGTGTAATATTTGACAAGCTACATAACTTCCCAAGCCTTGGTCTTCTGTTCTATAAAATAAAAGTAATGGAACAAAACACACGCTATGATCCTGGGAGGATTAAATAAATTTATTCAGGTAAAATATTTAGAATAGTTTTCTACACAAGGTAATACTCAATAAATGCTATCTATTGCTGTTAGAGAAAGATTCTGTTATAGGAAAAGCACATGGCTTACAAAGTTCATATGTATATTAAAGGACTCTATCGCATATCTGTTCATTTTGCTGCAGACATTCAAATTCTTGTCACTTTTTCCAAAGTTTCAAATTCATAATACATCATTTTCTAAATTTGCAAATTCTGATATCTAAAGACATTCAAGAATTTAGACAAAAGATTTTGCTCAGGTCATTTTGTTTATTTCTTCTTAGAGAAAACAATTTCAAACACATATTATACCCATGCACTGTGTTAGACATTAGGAAATTATAACAAAAGAAATAAAAAACATTGATTTTCTCAAGTCTTCTAATTGAGATGGGAGCATAGGTAATAGGAGGAATAAAGGAAAGGTAAACAAGTAAACCAATAACTATAAGTTTATGCATCGCCTTTTCTTTAAAGTTAGCTGAGGTGGCATGTCCTTGTCTCTACTAGTCTCTTCTGTGATGTTTGATTTGTCAGGAATCCAAAGGCTGCAAGGTGATGGCCGATAGACCTCAGTCAAGGGGCAAGTGGTGTGGTTCATCTTCTGCTATCCTGAAACCACAAATCATACAAACACAACTAATTCTGAAGTCTACTTACACTAGAAGAGGCCTGTTCTCCTTGCATGTGGGTTTTCATGGTCTGGAGTTTATTGTTATTTTTTTCATTTTTATCTGTTTTTGGCACAAAAGTAGATTGGGCAAGGTCAAGAGAGTTCTTCAATAAAACAAGAGTCTCCTGCCCAAGAGAAATAATGACATACCAGTTTTCAAAAGGGACTTTGTAAAACATAGACCAAACTGCTGATTATGTCTCAAGTGACAAAGTATGGCCACAAAGAAGGACAAAAAGATATTCTCCCTACTTTGGATCAGACACAGAGCCAATAAGTGGTCTAGTAAGTCAATGACAATGCCTAGAAGCAGTGGCAGAGGGTGACCACAGATGAGGCTGACAGTGACATCTGATTGTGAAAGGCAAAGGCTCTGCAGAAAAAGAGCACATGGTGTTAGAGGATGTAGATAAAGTACCTCCTGGGAAAACCAGGAAATAACCCAAAACATGTCCAGAGTCAAGGTCCTGGGGTTTTGAGTAGGTAAACCCTGAATAGAACTATTAAAATAGCCTTACCTTGAACACGTAGGCTAGAAATAAGTTCTGGAAATACCTTAAATATTACAAGATATTAAATAAATATGGGTAATGTCTCTTAAATAATTTAAAATGTTAACAAACTCTGAAAAAATTGTCTACGAATGAGGTTTTTTATATTCTAGATCAACAACCCAACAAGGCTGAGGAAAAGAGTGATTTCTTGCTTCTTGAGGATACATAAACTCTGTTTTCATATTCTCTCTGTCACCACAACCTCCCTTTGCTGCCTTTGTCACTCTAACTAACAACACCACAGTGGGTGAAGTCAGCTGCTAGCCCCCACAATGAAATGTTTCCTTTCGTTTCTGTTTGGGCCCCTTGCTCCTTGTCAGAGCTGCTCTCACAGGAAAGCAATTGCTGAGCAACGCGTTGCTGCCTCCTTTCCCATCGCGTGACCTGGCACCTCATGACAAGCATGCCACCCACTCAGACACCAAACAAATGCTCTCATCCTGAAAGAGCTGTGACTGTTCCCGTTGGTCTTTGCACTCAGCTTGTCAAGTGGGAGGAGAGTAAGTGAGTGGAGAAAAGCAGAAAGCCTCCCAGACACACTTTTCCTCATCTTCTTGTCAAAGGAATTATAACTGCTCTGTTTACTAACAAAAATGTCAGAGGCCTTTTTATGCCTTAGTTTTACATATTGATAATATTAGACAAAAAAAAAAACAAGTAAAAAAAAAAAGCCTGGGATTTTTTTCTCTCTTTGCTGTCTAACAGAATGACATCAAAGAACCAAGAACCATGATGTGTGACTTGTGACTCAAAAAGATGAAGGCATTGCTAAAACGACCAGAGGAAATTTTACTCTGCAAATAATCATACTTAAGAGTTTTCCTGTTTTCAAAATGCTGCTACAAAATTCTCCTTTTGACAATACAACAAATGTTGACAGCTGAAAAGATCGGCGGTTTCTCTGCTCTTGTAATACATAATAATAACATTAGAATTTATGTACATTCATCAACACAGGACTCCAAAATGACTTAAAACACACTGCACATGGAGACTACTTTGTCTAGTACTGAAATGCATAAATAAGACACACAAATAAATGTTAGAAAGATTATTACCGTTTCCAACCAGGAAATAAGATTGTTGAATTCTCATTTTATTGCCATCCTTCTGTATCACTCTTCAAGAACCAATACACTTCCTGAGATTCCACATGTTGCTACAGGATTTAATTTACAACTCTGCCTATCAAAATCATATAGTTTGGGAGAAAAATGTTAAAATATGTATTCCCAGGCCCAGAATGAACCAGAATTTCTACAGATGGGTTACAATTATCAGTACTTTAAAGAACACCCTCCAAATTTGTTTTTATTTACTAAGTCAGGTGCCACCTGATGTCTGCAATTGGGACATGTTCAGATGCCAAGATGTTATAATAAGTAAATTCTTTTTGTTTGTTCTGCATTTTTTTGAAATGAAATGTCTCTATTTGCAAGAGCAATGGGAGCTGGAGAAGACAACATCTGGATCTTCTACTCATGCAGAGAAACATGTAGAAAAGCATATTTGCCCACAAACAAAAATTAAACTCTGAGACACTTGATAACTACAATATGATTGGCTGTTAATTGGTAGTGAAAAAATAATAATAACTACAACCTTACTTTCTCTAGTGAGAAAATAATTCCTCCAGGAGGACTTCAGTGTCCTTTCTGAAGTGATAGAAAAGTGTGCTTCACAGTCTAGCCACAAAGACCTGTGAGACATAATGGACAAAAGGACAGCAGGCTCACAGAAAGTCTCTTAGGTGGACAAAGGGAGATAATCTCCAGAGAATATAGCAGTTCCTTCCGGGCTTTGAAAGGGTCAAGTACACCTTCTACAGTGTAAAGGGATCTCATGAAGGGTAGAGACTTGCATTCCATGGAGATGCCAAGGGTCACCTGAGGGCATCCTAGTGCCTACTCCCCCAATTTCCACCAACCTCCCAGCCTCCACAAGTGTTTTTCACGATAACATCCTTTAATATGTATAACTGACGTTTCTCTGTCTTTAAGTTCACAATGAATAAAACATCTTTGTAAAATTTATGCTAATATTTTTTGCTCTGCAGCGTAAATCTAATTTTCAGAACATATAGGGTCTGGCAGGAGTAACACACTTATTTAAGTAGTGTAGTGTGCTTGAGTGTGATATTGTTAAGTTACAGAATTACATGCTTATGATTTTGTGACAAAAGATTTGGTACAAATTATCAGCGCATAAAAAGGGGGCATTACTTTTGCCTAACCCTGTATTTGCTAAGTGCACACAGCTTCAAGACAAACTCATTTATACTTTCTCCCACTTATTGAGTCCCCTCAAGCAGAAATATGGAGTCACCACTGCCTTTGTTCTAATCCTGGCTTAGAAAACTTTCTCCTTTTCTTTGGAACTTATTTTTTTCTATCAGGTACATTCAGGGTTGGCCTATGTAATTTCCATGGTCACATACATAAAATATTATCTTTTATTATTCTCATGCTATAAAATATTA
This sequence comes from Craseonycteris thonglongyai, assembly GCA_004027555.1. Classification (NCBI taxonomy): domain Eukaryota; kingdom Metazoa; phylum Chordata; class Mammalia; order Chiroptera; family Craseonycteridae; genus Craseonycteris; species Craseonycteris thonglongyai. Next base: position 4,550 of record PVKE010034091.1, on the reverse strand, counting down.
GCATTCTGTTATCACCAAAATTCCAAACCAGTTTGTACTTTGTTCCTTAATTTGCCATAAGATTTTTCTTGTTCTTATTTGATTTCTAGATAGTTGTTAATCTTCTAATGGGGGGGGAATACTTCTACATAAATGGCTTTCTGGTGATGTGGGGCTCTGAAATGCTAAGGTCTATTTGTTAGCAACTGTCGATTTATCTAATTGCTCATACCAGAAATTCCATCTCTGTTTTTGTGCAGGCTTTTGAAAAGCACCCTCACCTCTCTTATTCACTATGATCAAGTTAAACTGTGTGTCAAAATACACCCTCAACATTTTTAAGCCTCATAGAAAATTTAATCCATCTCTAGTTTTGTGAGTTTTGCTAATACTGTAAATTTTGTTTTTAACTGATGAGTGCCATCCTGTGGGAAAACTTGGTAGTGCTGAGCCATTTCTAACTGGCCTCAAGTGAGCTCTGATGCAATTAGCAAGAGATAAGCATTCATTTTACACTCTACTAGCACTGGAATTGAGCTAGCATAAACTCAGATGATCTCTACAAAAATAGTGACTCTCATCTGTGATGGGGCTCTAAATCCTGTATTAAAAGGCTGCAAGCAAACTCAGTGAGGGAACTGGCTTTGTTCCACAGATAACTGTCTTTCCTACTATAAATATAAAATCTTGTGTCTTCTCAATATTCTCTGAAAAGTCTGCACAGTGATTTTCTGTCTTCAAAAAGGAAAAAAAAAAAGAAACATGGTGGTGGTATATCTCAGTGAGATGAGAATTCAATGCCGCTTTATTATTGAGCTTACTGCCCCCCTCACCAAATGAATCAACCTGATTAGCTGTCCAATATAAACTGCTCAGAGCCCACCAATGGAGCGGTCACCTTTATACTTAACAGCACAGAAAAATTACAATTGGAAAGATGAAACACTTAGTCACTTACTCTAAAATAGCAAATACAGTCGTTGTCATGAGTATTGTTTAACACGATTTCATGCTCTCTCAGCCTTGCTCAGCTGCATTGTTATTCTCATGTCTTTGCACAGAAGAAGGTGAATAATGAAAGCTGGCAGCTTCACCCCAGGCAGCTGCCTATAAGCACCTAAAAGCACACAGAAAGTCTGCTGTCTTAAAGATGCCACCAGAGGAAAGTGACAAGCTGGCAATGGGCCTTTAGAATAGCGATATTTGTCCAAGAATGCTTACCCCAGGAGTAGGTAAACTGTAAATTGCTCCTGGACTTTAAGTTTATCCTCCTCAGTATGTATTTAGATAGCAATCTGGTGAAGCCACTATCATAAATGACAGGTACTCCCTTATACTAGGTTGATTTGAATATTTTTTCCATGCCTATTATTAGACTGTGAGCTCCCTGGAAACAAGAAAAAATCTTACACAATTTTGAATCTTCTATAGAACTAAACAAACAACAAATACTAATAAGTAGTGCAGTACAAACACTCATTGCTTAGAAACTAGGTATTTTAAAAAGAGAAAGATAGGGAGAGAAGCAGATAAGGATAATATAGTTACCCATTGCTTAAGGTATATTTCTTTAACTTGACTAATTGCACCATAGGAAAAATATTATGTTTATTTCTAAGTTATCAATTTCCCCCCATAACAGAGAAAATTTAAAACTTCAACCAGGAAGTTTTGCATTAACTGTAATTGCCCAGCTCACTGAGCATATATATAGAAGAGAGAAAATAAAAGCCTGAACAAGAGTGAAAGAAAGGACAAGAGCTGGGCTACCCATTTTATTTGCTATCTTACATGCTTAAAACAGTGTTACTCAAATTTGGCACTATTAGGGCAGCTGGGGATGGCTCAGTGGATTAAGCACTCACTTTGCAGCCCCAGGGACTGAAGATTGAATCATGGCCCTGGCCTGTGTGGACCCATATGCTGAACTGGAGTGTGCTTCCCATGTGGGAGGCCTCCAGTTTGGTTCTTGCCCCTATTTAATCCCTGGCTTGAGGGGGTGTGCTTTCCAAGTGGGAAGCACCCAGCCCAGCTCCCACCTTGCACAGCCCCCACCCACCTGTGTGGAATGAAACTGTTGAAAACTGACGATGAGCAGCTATGGAGACTGCTCTGGGCTCTTCCCCTTCTCTCTCTGTCTCTCTCTCTGTCTCCTCTCTCTCTCTCTCTCTCTCTCTCTCTCTCTCTCTCTCTCTCTCTCTCTCTCTCTCTCTCTGTGTGTGTCTCACTCTCTTTCTCTCTTTGTCAAAAACAATAAAAAATCTTTAAGTCTTAGCTCAGAAATCACATCCTTGTCTCTACATATACCACCTCAAAGACAGCCCATCCCTCATCCCTCCAATAGCCAGTAAACTCCAAGGCAGCAGAAGACAATAGCCTAAACCTGACCAGTGGTCACACTGTCTGGACCTCTGGCAGGCTAATGATAACATCTTGAGGTAAGTTATGTTTCATTTTCTGAGCCCTAAAATGGAATGACCCTGGGCCTCTTTCCCATGAGTCTGGACAGAGCAATCCACAAAATACCTCAGGATAGTCCTCAAGACCTGAAGAAATGATTCATTACCCCTACCTCACCTCTGAGCAAACAGCTACCAAAATAACCCATTACCCCAACACACAGTGTCTTGTAATTTTGCCCTATGTAATCTATAACCTACGTGCCACCTGGAGACTGAGCTTTGAGCATTAACTTTCTGTTCTCCTAGATGCCATCATTCATCAATAAAGTAGCCATCTTTCTCCACTTCAGTTCTCAGTGTTTAACAGTGTTTTGCTCTGCTAGTGCTGGTGGACTAACTTTATTCCGTTCTGTAACATTCTCAGCTCAGGCCTCTGACTCACTGGGAAACTTAGACTGCAATACTGGCAATCAGAAGCTTGAGTCAGGGTCACTCAATGGCTATTCAAGGTTTTCGCCATTTCAAGATTTTGAGGACCTCTGAATATTAAAAGTTTATTTAATTCATATTCAGGTTATAGAAAAAGGTTAAGACTCTTTATAAGCAAATAAGAAAAAATTTAATTCAAACTCATTTTCAAAAGTATGGAGAATCATTGATCTCAAAATTGCCATTTTCGGAAGCTGGGATGGCTCAGTGGGTTAAAAGCTCACTTTGCAGCCCCAGGGACCAAGGATCAAATCCTGGCCTCAGCCCCGGCCCATGGGGATCCATATGCAGAACTGGAGAGTGACCCCAGTACGGTTCTCACCAGAGTGAGACCCCGACCCAGTTTCCTGCCCTGTGCAGCCCCGTTCCCATCTGGGAATGAAACCAATGAAGTGCAACTATGGGGACTGTTCTGGGTCCTCCCCCTTCTCTCTGTCTCTGTATCTCTCTCTCTCTCTCTCTCTGTCAAAAACAATAAAAAATTAAAAATATATACTAAAAAATATATAAAAAATTAAAATTGCCATTTTCTCAGGTATTCCAGGCCTCAGGATTGACCTATTTAAGGCAGACTCTGTTCCTCTCTCTCTCTCTCTCTCTGCTCAACCATCTACACAGTAAATCTACTTTTTTTCTCTTTCTCCTCTCTGCCTTCTTAAAGTTCATTTTTCTCATTGTCTAAGGCAGGGATACCCAACCCCGTGCCCGCAGGCGCCATGGCGCCTGTGGCCAGATTTGTGTGCGCCTGCCACTATTTGACTGCATCAGAAGTTTTTCATAAACACTAAGTAAAACTATAATTTATTTTTATACATTTGTTAGAATTTTAAAATATTGTTTGAGTATCTACACAGGTTTATTATATTTGTTGGTATGTTTGCGATATCATATGTACCGTATTTTCCGGCGTATAAGACGACCGGGTGTATCAGACAATCCCCTAATTTTACAGTTAAAACATAGATTTAGGCCTATATTCGCTGTATAAGACTACAGCCTTGGAAGTGGGGGATAGTCTTATACAGCGAATATAGGCCTAAACCTATGTTTTAACTGTAAAATTAGGGGGTCATCTGATACGCCCGGTCGTCTTATACGCCGGAAAATACGGATATAAGTTTTTTCCTAGCTTTCGCCTTTGTACAAGTCGCGTCTTGTTTAGCCGCTGCACTCTAAACTCTCCTCCACCCAACCAGGAGACGCGAAGTTGCCATTTTGATTGCGGTTGCTGGACTGATCGGGTCGTGACGGTTAGCTAGGATCACAGTGTTTTGATATATTTGGTTTTAAATGAACTAAAAGCGAGGTAGGTAATCAATTATTATCGTGGCAATTTGATATGATATTGTAGTTCTATAACTATTTTTATTTTTATTTTTTTAGTCCTAAAATGAGTGGACCAAATAAGAGAAAACGAACCTATCATTTTAACACAGACTGGGAGGAATCATATTGTTTCACTAATTTAAAAGGTAAATGCATTTGCCTGTTGTGTGGCAGTAGTATTGCAGTGCCGAAAAAACATAATGTTGAATGTCACTTTCAGACAAGTCATACCACTTTTGATACAAATTATCCACTTAAATCTGAAGTAAGAAAGAAAAAAATAAATCAACTAAAATTAAGTTTAACTACTCAACAGACTGTTTTCACTAGACATGTGGAAAAATCTAAAAAGGC
>PVKE010034090.1:0-17573 GCA_004027555.1 Craseonycteris thonglongyai | reverse complement strand
GTTTAACTACTCAACAGACTGTTTTCACTAGACATGTGGAAAAATCTAAAAAGGCAACCATTGCTTCTTTCAAAATTTCTCACATGCTCGCAAAGAAGAAAAAACCTTTCCAGGATGGTGAATTGTTAAAAGAAGCATTTCTGACTGCTGCCGATTGTTTGTTTGAGGAATATTCTAACAAGTGTGAGATTATGTCGGTAATACAAGACCTACAGTTGTCAAATAACACAGTCACAAGAAGAATACACACAATTTCAAAAGACTTGCAAACTCAGTTAAAGACTGACTTGGAAATATGTGACTGCTTCTCTCTGCAATTTGATGAGTCAACAGATATATCAGACACCGCACAGTTGGCAGTTATGGTGAGAATGATATTCACAGTAAAAGAGGAGTTGTTGCAAATATTACCAATGAAAGGACAGACGAGAGGTGAGGATATTTATAAAACTTTCAGAACATACGCCAGGTTGATAAACATGCCTTTGCGTAAGTTGTCTGTGATAACTACCGATGGGGCACCAGCAATGGTTGGTCAAAACAAAGGATTTATTGCCCTTTGCAGGAAAGATGAATCATTTTCAAACTTTATGTCCTACCACTGTATTATCCATCAGGAAGCTTTGTGTTGTAAAATACTGCCCTTTGAACATGCTATGAAAATAGTCACAAAGGTAATCAACTCTATTCAAGCAGCTCCATTGCAACACCGACTTTTCAAGGCCCTGTTAGAAGATACTGAAGATAAAGAACACGATTTCATCCTGCATACTGAAGTACATTGGCTCAGTAAAGGTAAAGTTCTTACAAGATTTGTGAACTTAATTGAAGAAATAAAAACATTTATACATGATAAAAATGAAAATTATGATGAACTAGCAGACTCTTGCTGGCTGGTGGATTTGGGTTTTCTTGCTGACACCATGGAAAAATTAGATTCTTTTAATTTGGAGTTGCAGGGAAAAGACAAAAATATAGCTGAAATGATAAGCTCTGTAAACGCATTTAAAGCAAAATTGACTTTGTTGATATCACATCTGCATATTAAGTCTCTCGTGCACTTCCCATATATGAGGAAAACGTTAGGTAACAATGAATTAAACGTGTCATTATTTATTAAGACCCTGCAAGTGCTTCAAAAACAGTTTGAAGAGAGATTTCTGCAGTTTACAAATATCGAGGGAATTGTCTCCTTCTGTATCAAACCTTTTACTTGCCAAATAAATGTAATAGAACTAGCGGCATGTATTACAGACCTTGTTCAGGGGAAAGCAGAAGAACTAGAGTTAGAAATTTTGAACCTTAAGAATGATATTTTGCTAAAATCCTTAATATCAGAGGACTTACGGAACATAGTCGACAAAGAAAGGTTCCCATTTTTAAAAAAAGCGTCATATAAAATCAAATAGTTTTTCGGGTCAACGTATTTATGCGAATCTTTGTTTTCATACATGAATTTAATAAAATCACGATATAGATCTCGACTTACCGATGAGCATCTTAATAATTGTTTGCTAACAGGGTTGTCGTCATACTCTCCTAATTACGAGGCACTGGCCAATGAAATGCAATGCCAAAGGTCACACTGACAGATTGGTTTTTTTTATGTTTTCTTTTATGTTTTTTTAAATGATTTTATTATACATGTGTTTTTTAATTTACTTTGTATTACGTTTTGTATATATGTTTATTTGTGTGTATATAATTTGTACAATAAATTTATTATTTCAAAATTATTTTTGTTTATTATGTTTTATTCTTGTTCAATAATAAATATCCTTAGAAATAGCTGGTGCCCGCCACCATACCAATATTTTTGAATGCGCCCTAGGGTATAAAAAGGTTGGGAACCCCTGAGTTAGAGTAAGAAGAAGGTCATGCAGTATCTGAACAGAGGCCCCAAGTCCTAAGCCCTCTTGTTACACTTGCCATTCACTGGCCAATCTGATAAGCTGGATAAACTGTAATTTTAAACAAGCCTCTGACTTTTCTGAGTCCTTCTCCACTGGGTCAATCAGCAGGACCTCTCTTCTCCCATTTGAAGACCAGCTGGTTACTACCCCTTCCTTTCCCTTAGGTCTGTTCCCTGTCACTGTGTCTTACACTCAAGTTCCCAGTCTTCAGGTTCCCTCCATGCCAAATCAGGCCTTCCTGTCTCAGTGGCTCCAACTGTCACCTGCCAAAATTCCATTTTACTCTCTTTTCTTGCTCTCTCCCTCCCACCCTCAACCCGCATTTCCTCTTTCCTAACTTCTACTATGGAATGGAGAAATGGGAGCCTCCTCTGATCTGCAAATAAAGTTCCTGGGAAATGTACCATCTGTATGAGTCAGGTCTGGGAACAAAGTGAATGGTGACACTGCCCAAATTAGAAACTTCATGCCTACCTGTCAAATCAGATGGAATGGCTGCCTGAGCAATAACACAGGCTGGTGTTGGACTGATGCTGACCAGTGTGTTTCTCAAAGGAGTCTTTTGCTAGTTTTCCAAAGTCCTCTAAGGTTATTGAGGGGTCCTCTCTTATGGTAAGAGCCCTCATCAGTAACTTTTCTTTAGAATGGGTATATTTATTTTTGCCTTTTACTCTGTCATTCCACATCCTTCATAGTCCCTCCCCAGGGCTTATTGACTCTATGCTTACTTGTCATTCTTCTCTAGGATGCATTTGATTATTCTTTGAAAACAAGGGATCAATGTGTTTCTTTTTCTCAAAGGGCAGTGGACCGACACAAATGGTAAAAAACCAAGAGGATGCATGAGTGAGGTGTCAGTTCAGCCCAGACTCTTGGGCTGAAGTACTCACTCACTTGAGCACAGGCAAGAGTTGACATTAAAATGTCAGGCAGGTGTCCCTCTATTAGCTGGATGCTCCCAAGTGCAAATGCCCTGGGCCTAAGAATGGGAGTTTGCTTGGCTTCTCACTGTCACAAAAGTCATCAGTGCCACCAGGTGATACCTGTGGTTAGAGGGAAGCATTGGCAGGTTTGAAGAAACATGATAGCACTATCCAACTTAGCGTGTTACTCACTATGCCTTATGTTTTTCCTGGGTCACATCTCTTGTGCCCTCTGAGCTAGTAATTTTAGTAAATTCTCTAATAATTTTCCGAGTCACCTTGGGAAATGCATGATTATATTGAACTGAATGTGTGTGTTTGTGTTTGGGTAGAGTTGTTAATTTCTTAGATATTGACAATTAAAATATACCTCAAACTTTTCCATCGAATTTGGAATTTCTTCTCCTGCTTTCTCCATTTTGGGGATTTGCTGTTTTATAGATGTTCCTGTGCTTCTCTTGACCTCTGAAAGGCCCTCTGAAAACCTGAAACCCAGGCCAGGTGACAAAGCATGCAACACTAAGGGCCTTCTCTTGTCAGTTCTTTATTAGAAAGATAAGAAGTTGTAGAAGACCCAAAGCCACAAAGGTTTTTCCCAGGCTCATCACTCTCTGAGTTCTTAGATTTTACATTTAATTTCTCCATCAGGGAATTTTCTACACTGACTAAAAGCTACATCTTCCAGGATGTGTGACAATCAGATACAGCACTGTGATGAAGCAAGTGAGGGAATGGCTTTTGACCCCACATAGTCAGTTATCTTCAAAGTAGAAAGAAGATGAGTCAAAAGTTACATATGGCTTGTTGCATATCTTACCTGATTATTATATTTAGTTTTGGGGACAGAATAACAAAATACCTATGTACTTTGTTAAAAACATTCATATAAGTATAGTTTAGTTTTTGTAACTGTCATTGATAACCAGACACTAACATATTCAGTATATATTCAGTATGGAAATGAAACTTTTTAGCAACACTTGTACTATCACATAAAACTGTTTAGCAATGCTTATACTCCATAATAATACCACCATCTTGAGTTTGAGGGATCATGACACTGTCTGTATGTACTTTTAAATTCCTCTGGTGATGCCAAATATATTTGTGTGAGTAGATAGTGTCTCAAAACACAAGAGTTTAATTTAGGTGTATAGCAGGGGACTGAATCAAATTACTTGGAAGGAAATAAATGTATCTGTAGTTCAAAATGCAAGATGGTGACAATTCAGAAAATTTGTATAACAGAATTGGAAAGCAGAAAAGTAAAACATTCTATGACAGGCTTATGCATATTGTGTTTTCTTTAATTGTATGGTTATAATCCTTTTGAATTCAAATATTTTCTTCAACTTATGTAAAAATACTGTTTTTACAAACTAATGATATTTAATAAATTACTAATATCACATCAAGGTTAGAAATGTAAAAATCTGTCTTATTATAAAGAACTTATTGATGTAGTAAACTACCAAGAACCATAGTATAATAATCTACAAAGTATTATCTAAGTCTCATTGAGTACTTAATATTTGATAAATATTTTATGTATTGTTTTATAAAAACCTCCCAACAACCTCATGAAAGAGGTGAAATGATGTACTACCATATTTTGCCGTGTATAATGCACTCCCATGTATAATGTGAACTCATGTTTATGGCAAAAACTTTCAGGGAAAAATATCTTTTGTCTTAATTATTTAATTCAAATTTCTATTGTTTTTATTAGGTACCTGAGTTTTGTTTTATTAAGGACTTTTAGCATTTAATTTTTAAAAGATTTTATTTTTTTTATTGGTTGAGAGAAAGTGGTAGAGAGAGAGAGAGAGAAGGTGGGAGAGGACCCAGAGCAGTCTTTACAGTTGTGCATCATTTCTTGTGACATGGTTTCATTCCTCACCAGTGGCTGTGGGGCCTCATAGGGCAGGAACCAAAATGGGGGCCTTTAGCCAGGGAGGCAAGGACCTTCACTGCCATCACTAGGGTTACGAGATGGGCCGCAGTTCAACATATGGATTTACATGTGTGGGCCAGGATTCAATTCCTTGACCTTGCAGTTGGAAGGCAAGTGCTCAACTGCATCTCTATTCTTAAAAAATATATTATGGCATTAGAAATTACATGTAACAAATAAGTACAAATCACAAGAACAGACATAAGGTACAAAGAATTTTATGTACAAATTATATATATAAAAAATTATCATACTTCAATTTTTGTTTTGCATATGGATATCATTTTTTATCTCTGGAGTTACACTTTGAACTCATAAGCATAAATAAAAGAATTAAAATCATTTCTATAGATACAGAATTAGTACTACACATGTACAGTGTGCTTCTTTCCTTTTCCCTCACAAATTTGGACAAAATAGTGCACATTATACATTGCAAAATACAGTAATTTCTATTGTAGGAAATGGCTATGATTTTTTTTTGAACACTTACTGTGTGTCAGGCACTGTTCTTAGTCTGTATATGTATTAATTCATACATTCTACACAATTCTCCTCTCATTATTCCCAACTTAGGGGTGAGGAAGCAGGTACAGAGGCATGTGACCTGCCCCAGGATGCAGAACTGTAACTGATAGAGCCAACACTCAAATTTTGGCCATGTAGCACCAAGCTCAGTCCCTTTCCTACTAAGCAGCTGCTCCACACTAGCTTCGTTGTCTTTGAGAATTTTGTGCATCCAGCACTGTGTCAGATGATCTTCATGTGTTAATTATTCCTCCTTGAGGAGCTCATTGATTTTCCATTTTTCAGATGAGGAAGGTAGGGCACAGGCCCCTTGCTCAAGGTTCCCAAAACCTGCTTTTGCCTTATTCCCAAGCTTCCTAAAGTATTTCCATTGTATTGCCCAGGAAAAGTGGGTATAGCTTTGAAAAGTGCACAGTGACTTTGAGGGAAAAGTATACACACTGTGGGAAGTCACTTAATCAGATCATGAAATCCATTAACACATGAGACACATAGGAGTTAAGAACAAGATGGCACTCTCTCTATTTGTCTCCCTGCACCTTCCAGGGTGCTGGCCCCAGAAACAGAGAGTAGAGAAGCGGCCCCTTATTCAGAAATCAGTCCAACAAGGCATCATCAGTCTTGTGCAAGCTTAGCTTGTTATGGGCTGGCCCAGGCTCAAAGACCCAGGGTCAGAATCTATCCCCTGATTCCACCTGTTTCTTAGAGTCTTGAGTCATTTATTTAGGCTGTGGTTTGAGAAGGCTCAAGCCACGGTTCAGTGATAGAAACACCAGAGAAAGAAGGCTTGGGGCATGAAAACATCTTGTAGTTTTTTTTCTTCTTCATTTTGATTATTTTCCTCTTCCTCACCATTGAACATTGTTTTTTGTGTTTTTTTTAAGATTTATTTTATTGTTTTTGACAGAGAGAGGCAGAGACAGAGAGAAGGGAGAGGGCCCACAGCATTCTCCATAGTAGTACATCACTAGTTTTCGACATGGTTTCATTCCACACAGGTGGGTGGCGGCTGCTCAAGACAGAAACTGAGCTGGGGGCCTCCCACATGGGAGGCATACCCCATCGAGCCAGGGGCCAAACTGGGTGGCTTGAACTGAACTGGGGGCCTCTGCATGGGAAACACCCCAGTTCAGCATATGGGTCCACACAGCTCAGATCAGGATTCAATCCTCGAACCCTGGGGCTGTAAAGCAAGCGCTCAACCCACTGAGCCATCCCAGCTTCCCCATCATTGAACATTGTTTAAGGAAATATTTATGTCCTCAACTGCAGTAATTTCTATTTTTCTTCCATTTCTATTTTCTTGTTCCTTTTTTTTCGTATCATGTATTCTTTTCATTACTATTTATTTTTAATTATAGTTGAGTAATACTATTAGTTTCACATATACAGCATATTGATTATACATTTACATACTATACATTTATTTACTCTTCTTTAAAGATTTATTTTATTGTTTGAGAGAAGGTGAGACAGAGAGGGGGTGGGGTAGAGCAGTCTTCACAGTTGCACATCATTAGTTGTGACATAGTTTTCTTCCACACAGGTGGCTGTGGGGCCACAAATGTGAGGTGCCATCTCAGCAGTTACTAGTTTTGTCACAGTTCAACATATAAGTTTGGATGGGCCAGGGCTGGGATTTGATCCCTAGACCTTGTGGTTGCAAGGCAAGTGCTTAACCTGCTGACCTATTCTGGCATCCCTGTATCAGATTTTCTGAACCAGTGTTTCAGAATGACTTTCACATGTACTGGTCAAAACATGATATGGGAACTAAGGTTCTGTCTAAATAGATGTTTCCTCTCTGAAATTATAATAGTAACACAAAATGAGGTTCAGAAACTTTAGATGAGAGTTATTTCCAAAGAGTAGTTAACTCCTAAAGCCTAAAAGCAGTGAATTTATAGAAGTAACAAGAAAATGAACTGGTAATATGGCAGTTAAAACTTTTAAAGCAGATTTTATTTTTCTTAATCATTTATTAGTTTAAAGGGAGAGATTCTATCCTTAAAAACATATTGTCTTTAATATAACTATACATAAGAAATTGGGGTAGTGGTCTAGTATGTTGACTCAAATAACCTTGTTAATACATACCCCATGCAGAATAATAATTTTCTAAGGATCACAATACAATGCCGTGTATTTAACATAAATCACATAAAATATCACTCAATTCTTGTTCAGTTTCAAAGTTCCTGTAGTGTTTAGGGTTTTGTCCCTTATTACTGCTTTGTAAATTTGAAAGAGTTGAGTTGAATAGAGTTCTATATCACAAAATGTTGAATAAATAGACTATAGCTTTGTTGCTAGAGGTAAAGATAACTATGGTCTTATTGGAACAGGTAATAGAAGAGAGGTAAGCTCAGCTACTACAAGTCCTGCTTATGATACCAGTGAGAAATTATGAGGTCATACAGTAACATCAATTTGTATTTGGTTTATTTACATTACTGCTTCTTTTTCAATATTTAATCAAGAAGATATTGGAAAAAAACTGGCATGCTATCCTGGAGGGTCTTTGGATGTTAATGTACCTGAAACCTGCAGTGACCAGGTGAGATACCTTATTATTTTCTTAAAAGTAGTATTTATAATTATAATTATTTTTAAAAGACATATTTTCTTTATATCTTTGATGCCATCAAAATTATATTTTCAAATGCATTTCCTCTTTCCCATGGTAAGGAGTTCAAGTGTCTACTGATTTTCTTTATTAAGTTACTTGAGAAATATAGGTATTCAATGTTCTCTGTGACTTAATATGGTGCCAGGTGTTGAAACATGAAGTGCATGAGCACATAGCCTGTCTTCCAGGAGCCTGCTGTCTATTGGGAAATGGAAGCAATTCACTTGCATTGTGATAAATAGCTGTTGTATGAAGTGAACGGGAGCAAAGTGGGAAGGAGAAGGATGTCATCCTAGGTTTCTTCTTAGATCCTTCCTCCATTTGGATTCCTGCCTTTTCTGTGTCCTGAGTTGATCCCCTGTAACTTTTTAGGTGCTCCAGTGAAGCACAGTTCAAAGTGGTTCTTGCAGTCCCCCTGAAACCTCTCTGTATTTCCCTACCTTGTCTTGTGGGAGGATCAATAATAACATTGTTTTCTCATGTGCAGCCCTGGCTTCCTTTATCTCCATTAGTCACCTCTGAGAAACTGGGCATCTTACAAGATAAAACTCAGATTCTTGTCCAACCCACTGACCCCACCACAATATTTGTGAATATTTAAAATTGAACCCAGAGTCGTCTTTCACATCTGCAGTGACACTTCCTCCATCTTTATTCCACATGGTCAACATGTACAGAACCTTCCTGTTCAGAGCCAAGAATCTTGAGTCTCAAAAGAGCACCCCCTAGAGGCTACCATCAAGCTTTGGTATGAAAATGGTCCAAGTTTTCTATCCACACATTGAGGATTAAGTTAGAACCTGAAGGAAAAGAATTGGCTAACTATATAATTGTAGATAATTGGCAAGAAAAATGGAACAGTCACAGGAACAAACACTGTATAGCCAAGTACTGTGTTTCAGACAGTGCTTCTGAGCCTCTTTCATATGCAGCACACTTCAAATGTGAGAAGCGTTCATGATGTACTAAATTTGAGGTTTAATTTTTATAGGAGCTTATGTGCATGCTGGAGCTTTAGGCCTTTGATTTGTAAAATTGTAGAAATGTCCAAAAGGTTGTTGGTAAGGTGCACATTTAGAGTTTTGAATATATCTGCCTATGTTATGCTCATTGGTATAGGTGGTGAGAGTCTCAGGCCAGTGCTAAAGCCCTACTTAACCCAGAGTATAATTTCTGTATGTATCAGAGCATCAAATGTTCCATTAGAAATCACCTGCAACCTGAGCTTCCTGGCCTTGATGATACTGTCCCTGCTCCTCTCTCTCACAGGCCAGCTTTCTCTTGGATTTCAGAGAGGACTGAGATGAGAGGGGTTTTGATTCTTGTAAACTGCCTCAGTTTCCCAACGAGACTGAGAACAGCTAACATTTCCTGGACATCTGCCCTGTGCTAGGCAGTGGTCTAAGCACTTGGCAGGTGTTTACTTATTTTTTTATTCCTTACAGTAGCCCTATGAGGTAGGTCGTGTTATTATTCTCATTTTATAGATGATAACACTAAGGCATTTAGTAGTTAAATAACCTGCCCCACATAATACCTCCAGAAATTAGGTGAACCAAGATTAAAACCCAAGCAGTCAGGTGTCTGAACACAAGTTCTTGGCCACTGCTCTGCACTGTTTGACTGAAAAGAAACATTCAGAAGCATGCACTGTCCCTTTCTCCCTGCTGTCTCTCATCCTTGCAGATGAGAGACATGTCCCCTGTCTCTGCACATCTTCCACCTGCAGACAGCTGTCCTGGTGGGTGCTCTTGTAGCCCTTTTGCTCAGAGCTGCTCCTCATGCTTACCTGAACCTGGTGACACCAGCTGTGCAGAGGGGACAGGGCCTAGGAGAGGATGATTCTCCTTGTTCCTCCATATGTCCTAAATGAATAATGATGGAGGGAGGAGAGAGGCTGAAAAGAGAAAGTCCAGGAAACACAAGAAAGGCAAGAAGATGGGAATTAAGGAGGAGAAAAAAGAGGAGAGGAAAGCATGGGGGAGAGAAATAAGGGAAAATAAAAATGATAAAGGGCAGAGCTGATGTACCTAAGGGATGATAAATCACATCAGCATTGTTGTGCTGATGCATCAGATGTCAAAAGCTAGTGTGCAATTTTTTGAGGGTATTAAAATAGTGTTTGACTGGATTGTCTTACCCTGGACCAATTATCTCTCATCATGGAGCCCTAGCATAGTATAGCTAAGAAACAATCATTAGTTGTGTGTTATTTCTAATTTTAATAAACTTTTAACTCTGGATTTTAGCTGTGGTTTTGACCTCAGGTATAATACAGAGAACTTTTTAAAGCTGGGCTTGGTCTTCTCTTAAGTAGTTAGGAAATATTAGTTATATCAAAGCTGGCTTCCTACATCTTCTGTGTGCTTCACTCCATGATGTCCAACCAGGTATTTCTAGATTGATTTGTATAGTCGCAAAGATATGAGGATGAGGAAGCATGTTGTTCTCTAAATCCTCATAGCCCCAAGATAGTAGTCTGAGCTAAACAGAGGTTGCAGCCTCCCAGGCAGCTGTCATGGACAGGACTTGGTTCCAGCCATATGGGAATAAGAAGCTAAGGGGAATGAGCAAGATGGCTGAACCACCCTCCATGGCTAATTGTGTGAAAGAGAAACAAAAAAGCCTTTTGTATTTAACTGGCCTTTTATTGGGCTTTAGGTCACTGCCCACTAGTGATGTGGGAAAGTTAGGGTGATGGATTGGCCAATCAAAGTCAGACTTATTCAGAGAAACAAAACCAATAGAGAAAGCTAAATGATAGATAGAATGATATATTGATAGATTATTATATAGATATACATATCTAGCATATAGATATACACACATGGATGGATGGGTGGATGAATGGATAATATAATAGGTAGATAGAGATTTACTTTAGGAATTGGCTTATGTGATTGTCAGGGTGGAAAATTCACAATGTGGCAGGGGTCTCCAAACTTTTCAGCCAACTTTTCGGCCGCATTAACTATCAAACAGCAGTTTGGGGGCCGACTACACACTTGAGGTCCAAAGAAAAAAGAATCAAAACAGATGTTGTTTTTAATTATTTATTTAATATTATTTTATTTAGATAAAAAGGTCTCCATGGGCCAGATGAGAGGGCCTCGTGGGCCACATCTGGCCCACGGGCCGTATTTTGGAGACCCCTAAGCTGCCAGGCAAATGTATAAGTTGATGCTGTAGTCTTGAGTTCAAAAGCTGTCAAGTCAGGCAAAATTTCTGTGTAACAGTCATAAGCAGAATTACTTCTTTGTGAAACCTCCAGGGAAACCTGTTTGCTCTTCAGGCCTTCAACTGATTGGATGAGGTGCACCAACACTTGGAAGGTTAATTGGCTTTACTTTAAAGCCTGCTGTTTAAAATGTTAATCACATCCAAAAAATACTTTTCCAGAAAAATACAGACTAAAATTTGACCATGGTTATCATAGTCTAGACAAGTTGATCCAGTTGATGTATAACATTAACCATGATATGCCCAGTAGGGAGCAAAAATGATTGGGTGACAGGCCTTGGGAAGAGAAAAAAGGAAAGTTCTGGATTTGCGGCCCCAAAAGACCAGCAACCACATTGCTCATTGCCTTCAGCATGTCAAATGCTGGGGTTCTATATTAATTAACTGACTTCATTTGTAGGCAATCACATTTTCTTTTACAATTGGGCTTGAAAACAAAGCACAGAGATGTGAGCACATCTCTCCCTGGGGCCACCGAAATGTACCTGGCCACACTAAGATTTGGATTCAGGTATGACATGCTCCAAATTTTATGTTCTTTCTGTTTCTCACACAGGAAAAAAAGAGGGTTGGGGGCAGTAAAAGAAAAGGAAAGGAAGGAAGGAAGAAAGGAAGGAGAAGCAGAAGGAAAGGTGAAAGAATCTATGAGAATTAGGGACAGAGAAAGAGCTAACAGAGAGTTAAATCCTTAAAAGTGGATAGTGCAGAGTTTGCCTTTAGCCTATCCCTCCATTTTTGTTCCTCAAGTCTTTCCCTGCCCTATGTGTGTCTTCTCATTGGAAAGCCAGAGAAGATAGTGGTGATAATTTTCCAAAATTATGTTTCAGGCCTTTAGTGGGGCTGAGCCAGAATGGTGAGATAAGAGGGGGTAGCTAATGGCAATGGTGCTCCCACTACAGGCAGCTGTGTGAAAAGCACTGTACTGGCTCATCATTTAATTACCTGGCTCTGTGCTACACCATCCTCCCCTATTTGGTGCTATCTTCTGTCTCATTTTACAGGTGAGATACTGTACGAGGGCTGTCCAGAAAAAAATTTAACCATAAATGCATCTATTTTTTTCATATTACGTGGCTGGAGACTTTCCGGACTGTCCTTGTATAACATGCCTAAGGTCACACAGCCTTGTGATTCTAGGGCTCAAGTTCTTGAACACTATAGTTGTACAGATCCCATCCAGAAGAAATAGTGTGGGGAGCAGCAGATTTTCCTTTGCAGCTCCTGCAACCACCTTCCTACATTTATGACCCCAGCTCAGCACACCACACCTCCTCACCTCTAAACCCACCTCACAGGAGTTAGGTCCACCTGGGACATGCAGTTGGGAAGGCCCACTTCTCATACTGTACTGGGCTGCCCTTGAGATGTGGGCCCTCCTTCCACCACTACCTACCTTTTAGAACTGGGGACACACAGTTGAGTGAGTGTGGCCCGTTCTTTCAAAAGGTGACTGGGTTAGAGCGTGGGATAGATCAGTACAGGTGATGAGGGAAGTAGGTAGAGGTATTATATGTAAAGGGTGTCCCAAAATTCACGCAAGAAGTAATTTTGATAGAAAACACAGGTTTATAATTAAAAATTGTAAATTTTCATTGCTTAACAATGAAAATACATTGTTCTTTTGTGTAGCACTCCATTTTTTATAACCCTGAACGGTCAGTTGTCATTCTGTCTTTTTTTCATTGGCAACACTTTACCGCACAAATGATACAAAATTCAAATCTTGCGTGAATTTTGGGACACCCTTTACAAGGTGGAGGTAAAGTGGTGAGACTTGGTGTTGATGGGCTGTATGGGGATTGAGAAAAAGGGAGGAGTCTGACTTGGGTTAAGAGGTGGATGGATGGTGATGCCATGAATTGAAATGAAGAACACATATATGCAGAAAACCCTTTACAGGTTTTGGTATACTAATTTTATATCATGCATTTATTAGGTATTATTGAGTTGATAGAATTTTTCTAAAGAAAATCACCCTGTTGCTTTTATATGGTGATAGGAAAATATAACACTATATTACTTCCAAAAAGACATAGGACATAAACATTTTATTTGGGTCATAAATTCATATTACCTCCCTATCTATTTTATTACAATATTACTTTTTCTCCCCTTCCATCATTCCCTCATAGTTTTTTGCTCACTAGCTTAAGAAAACATAGCATCCTACCCTCTGTATGATTGGTTTTGCAGGGGGGGTTTGTTTTAATTTTCTGGACTCTCGGTTGAGAATCACTTATTACTCATTGATAATGTCCCATGAGCATAGCAGTAGTTACTCTCTCATCATTCAAAAAGCATCTCACTTGAATATTTTCATGTGACTCACCCTATTAGATGGGCCCAACTGTTGTATTTTGCTCAAGTCACAGGTCAGTGAGTGGTCTCCTCAGATGGCATATGGTGACCCATAGAGCTAGAATTCATCATGATTTCCTTACTCAATCCAGTGCTCTGCCCTGCCATCCTAAGCTGTAGCCAGCACATGTGGCCATTTACCTGGGGTGCCTGTAAGAGGTCTATAAGGTTTGCTTGCTTCCAAGTGCCTCCTGTATCTATGAATGGTGCTGGTGGTGTGTGGACCATTCTTTGCCCCCTTGATCACTGATGCCAAGAATTCTAACAAATATTCGTAAAGCCATCAACTATACATTTGGGAGAAATATTAAAATACAAACCCTCTGGTGAGTGATGATATCAACTTCAGGCCCTTTCCTGGGAAGGGGTGACAGAGAAAGGAAGCCCCTGGGCTGTAGGGAATGAGATGGCTCACCTCCTACCTATTTGTGTTGGGTTCAGCCCACTCAGTTTAGAAGCACAAGGCGGCCATCTGGGGAGGTGTGACCAGGCAGGCTGAGTCTGCCTCAGCAGTGGGTCTGCCTCTGGCTCAGGACACATCAGATAGTGGTACAGAATCCTGCTGAGTGCTGGTTAGAACCAGTTTCTCTTCCTCTCACAGTTAGGCAAATACTATTCTATATTTCTGCCACCCATTCAGGTAAGTCCTGCAAATCTCAGGCTTTAAGTGTGGACTAGAGTGGGGAGATCAAAGCCTCTGGATGAGATGGATAACAGGCCCTGCCTCTCAGAGACCCTCCTGAGGAGCTGGTGCTAGGATGCTTTCATTTCTGTTGTTACAGTGTTGAAACCATGCTTGTGCTAAGAAGTCTGGTAAATTATACAGGTCATTCTGTTCCCATGATTTAAAGGAAATTTTAGAAAACATTGTTTTTGCAAATATCTTTATATAAATTACATTGCTTCCTCTAGTCCATTAAACAAAACCTATTTCAGACACACTGTTATCCCATGTCCCTGTGTAATTGACAAATGCACCTCCCCCAGCTTCCCAGATAATTTTCCTGCCCTGGCCACTCTTTGTCTGACTCCATGAAACACAAAATGCCCTGCAAGTGGACCTGCTACTACTTCACCATCCCAGAGTGTCCCAACCTGGCTCACATGCTCCCGTAGATTTGCACTTCACAGCACAGATCCTGTCAAAGATCAATCCTTCCAGTTCCCAATGACACATGTCCCCAACCTCAGTCTCTTACCTAAGCCCAACCAGGACACATACACCTTCACATGCCAACAGCTGACCTCTTGTGCTCAAGGATCTGCCTGTGCTGGGTGCCTATTTCACTTACTGGACTACAAGTCAGAGATTTTACTTTCCCTCTAGAATGAATAATACTGTGACTCTCCTCTCTTGTCATGGATATTTGTGTGGATTTAGGGTGAAAAGTAAAGATTAGAATGAATTGCAAACAATAAACTTTAAAAAAGGCCCATTAACATTATTATAAGAAACTGCAATATGTGTTTGTGTGTATGTATGTGTTTCAGAGAGAGAGAGAGAGAGAAAAGGTGTTGCTTTGCTCTGCAGACATTTATAAGTTAGGGGCCTTTCTTTTATGTCCTATAACATTTATGTCCTAAAAAATATATAGGATTTCAAACTAATCTTTCTTTACAGTAGTGAAAGAAATATTTATTGAAAAGTAGAGAACATACAGTACTGAAAGAAAAGTTTATTGAAAGGTAACAGAGAAAGCACACTTCCAAGAGGTGGAAGCAGAACCCCAGCAAGAAGGTGGCTCAAAAGGTTGAAATTGATCTTTACACCAAAAAATATAACATTTTTTTACTCACATCCAAAAAGAATTTTGATGGCTATTGAGTGAAAGCTGCAAAACAAAGAATGGGATAGTGCATTGATTAATTCATTAACACTTCTACATCTCCACAACAGATGCTTATTTAAAGTGTTATTAAATACCTAATAGAATGCACACTGGTTAAAATCAGACCTCTTTTGAAATCCTGTCACTTAATTCCTGAGTGACATTAAGCAAGATAGATTACCTATTAGTTGGGGATAATAGTTCCTATCTTAATTGAGTTGATGTATATAGAGCAATTAGAACAAAGCTTGACAGAGAGCAGGGTTTCCTGTGCTTTGTTTTCCCCCACTATTTCCAAAAAGAAGAGTTGATTGCCTAGAGTAGAATGTCAGTTGCAATGGCACCAGTGCCATCATTTTATCACAAGAGGGCAGTGCTAGCATAAAAAAAGCTAGAAACGCACTTCCTATCAGAAATGGCAAGAGTTTAACATTGTTCAGCTGTTTTGTGGGATCAGAGAAGAGAATCCAAGCTGCACTTGGCCTTGGTCATCATTTCATCCATTGTCTCATTTGTCTCTGTGAAATTCTCTGGAAATGTTTAGCCCAATTTTGGAAAAAGATCTCTTACTGGTACTCCCTCAAATAGAATGGGCTTTTTTTTTTTTCTTTTAGACCTTCTCTTTGTCTCTAAATCAAAGACATTTTTTTTTATTATTTGACAGAGAGAAAGAGACAGAGAGAGACAGAGAGAAGGGGGTTGCTGAGAGCTGTCTGCACTGTTGTACATTACCAGTTTTCAACATAGTTTTACTCAACAGGAGGGCACAGGGTTGTGTAGGGTGGGAACTGGGCCAGGGGCCTCACTGCATGGGAAGCTTGCCCCTATATACTGAACTGGGGTCATGTCCCAGTTCAGCACATGGGTCTGCATGGGCTGGGGCTGGGGTCTGAATATGATCCTGGCACCACAGGCCTGCAGGATGAGCGCTCAACCTACTGAGCCATTCCAGTGTCCTCCAAAGACATTTTTAAGAATTAAATGCTGTTTATAAAATATAAAGAATAAGCAGGTGGCCATTAAGATGGAGGCATGAGAGGAGCTCTTGAAACCTCTCCTAGAAAGACAACAATTTTAACTAAAATCCAATCAGAGATTCCCTAAGTAGTGCATAGCCTTGGCTGAAAATACCTAAAGCTGGAGAAATGGAGGCAAGTGAGACAGAAAGAAAGGGAGCAGTGTGGAGACACACTGTGGAGCGTGACCCAGAGACCCACCCAGAGGCTGACCCGAGTCCAGCAGAGGAGAGACTGACAGAGGTGGGAGCATGGGGGCATGGGTCTAGGTGCAGAATGGCTCTGGAAGGGTTGGAGGCCTGGAACAGACACAGGCAGAGGTGCAGATGGCCACTACATGGGGTAGATGGAAAAAGCGGGTACAGCTGACTGTGGCAAGAGACCCGAGTGGGAGTGCAGGGGGGAACAGCCATGGTGTGGTAAGGGTGACCAGAGCACAGTGCAAGAGGCCAGAGCAAGGCACCAGCACCATCCAGAGATCGATGCAAGTGACTGGAGTGAAGATACAGCTGCCAGTGCTTGAGTCAGGCAGCTAGAGCTGGTGGCCCATGAAGCATGCGGCTGGCCAATGGAGATGGAGGCAGGTATTCCAGTGGTTGCAGCACTTACACTGGGAGCGTGTTGGCGGCTGAAGCGCAGAGTGGCCCTCAGTGAGGTGGGGTCCCAAACGGAGAACTACGTGGCCTCGGACACAGAGCCTGGCTGCACCTTCTTGCTGTCTCCCACGACTCTGTCTGCAGACCTTGCCCAAGGCCTGCCTTTGGTGAGCTGCTGCTGGGAAGCCGCCTTTATCCTGTAATGCAATCAGGCCTGCACCTTTCTGAACAAGCCCCGCCCCCACCTGTCCTGCTGAAGCCAGAAGAGGGATCTAGGTGTGGCAGCTTCTGACAGTAGTGGGATCTCAGAGGCATAAAATACCATCACCCACCATACCTTCCCAAAGAGGAGGCATACAGAGACCAGGGCAACTGAAATAAAGAGAAGCCCGGGGGAAAGCCGGGACGGCTCAGCGGGTTGAGCGCTCGCTTTGAGGCCATGAGGACCGAGGATCGAATCCCGGCTCCGGCCCAGGCAGGACCCACGTGCTGAACTGGGGAGTTCCCACAGTTCGGTTCTCTAACTGTCTCTGTCTCTGTCTCTCTCTCTATCTGTCAAAAAGTAAAATAGAAATAACTATGCACTG